>CABHPQ010164406.1:0-28863 GCA_902168405.1 Peromyscus aztecus
TCATTTAGTCATAACCAGATCCTATTCACTTGGCAGTGTCAAAATCTAAAATAAGTCAAAGAGACCATGTGCGTATGAGACTTGCTGCTTTGGACAGCAACAGACAAAAATACCTACACCCGGTGCCTCCTCAGCTGTGGGGAGATTTCTTTCCATATGACAACCATTGACTTTCCCGACTATACGAGTCCATGTACTTTATTCATTTGTGCCACACATAGCTTAGAATGCTAGACAGTTTGCAACACCATTTTCTGCTCTCTGGTTGCTCCAACTAAGAGCAGGAGAGAAACTAGCCAGACTGGAGTATATATATGATTGGGATGTATATAAAATGTCACACAAGCCACACCCATAATCCTAGTACTTAGGAGACTGAGGCAGGAGGACCACAAATTTCAAGCCAGCCCATGCTGTATAGTGAAACAAACTCAAAACAAAACCCAAATAGAAAAACTTACTATCGTCAAGTGGAGCTTACATAACTATGTTCCTTTAGTTAGCATTTAATTCGATCATCATTTTGGAAGATTAACAGTACAATATTTAATTCCTTTGAATAAGCAGAGGAGAATAAAACAGCTTTTCAAACTGTCTGATAAATCAGTGGGCAGGTTTTGCTTTTATATGAATTTTTCATTCTCACCGTAATCACGAATATAATTACCAGGAAGTTTTGGTGGTTGTGTAAAGAAACAGATATGTCTGTCCTCAGTGGCAGTTATCACATTAACTGGTCCCTAATATAAATTCAGTTTACCTGCAACAGTTATTTCTGTGGAGCTGTTCCTCATTTAGTTCAAGATCACCTTTATTCCAAGCTTTCAGCCTTAATGATGCTATTTTCAGCAATTTGAAGTTGACATTTGTAACTGAGTTTTTAAATCCTCCCTAGAAAAGCATCACACACGGCAGATGTTGTATTTCTTGAGAATGATTCAAAGGGCCAAACGAGATGGTCTTCAGCAACCAAAATTCCCCAGGAAGCAGTGGAACTTTGAAAGTACACCAAGTCAGACAGAATTAAACAGATAGTAGCTTGGTCAAAATATTACCAACTCAAAACTGTAGATGACAGGATTTCCTCACAATCCTAGAGTGGGTTTCGTACCTCCACTTTGAATAACTTCAGCGAAGTTAAGTGATGTGAAATTGAATGCAGTGGGGTAAGCTGGTGGGACAGCTCAGAGCTATTGCAGGTCAAGGAAATGAGGGAAGGAGGCACCAGCCCGTCTTTCAATCCCTCTCATTGTAGAAACGCCAGCACCTTCGGACTCTGAGCACGGCTGCATCTTGTTATATGTATAGGAGTTTTAAAATCAATTTGATTTCCACGGGTATGATTCTCTGGTGTACTTAATATGCTGCGGATGGATTTCCAAGAATAGTAAGAAGCAGTTACACTTCTCATGAATATATAGCAGATGAGGCACTCTGATTTATTATTCCATTCAATTTTAGAACATGCTTGTGATTTAAAAAAAAAAAGCAAAAGAAGAGAAATTCGTAAAAGGCAGAGTAGTAGATCTGAGTTTTTATTCTCAGAGAACTTAGGGTAAACTACACAAAAAAAATTATAAAACTTTGTATCTAAGTTCATCTGCCTATAGAATCTGATAAAATCTCTAGTTTATTATGAACATTACTTTTAGATAACATATCTTGAAGCCTTTCAATATACTAAATGATCCCTGTTTTTCAGACATCTATTTTCTATTTATGAAATTTTTTCTTTGTGCTAATTTTTTAAAAATTTATCGGAAACTAAAAGAGATAGAAAACAATGGAAAGCTTTCTAGAAAAAAAAAATTACGGCTGTGGGATGGTGGAAAGAGAAAACCGGGTTCTGCGAGTTGTCCTCTGACCTCCATATACATGTGTCACATTCATTCATGCACACACACACACACACACACACACACACACACACACACGGGGAAGAAATGAAACTAAATGTAAAACATTACATAGCGTTGACTCACAGCATCGATTCTAAAACTCAAGGGAAATCTATAATGGACTCAAGGGTCACTAATCAAAGATACGTAAGCAGTAATGTATCTGCAACTAATGATGGGATTTGTTTGTTCTTTGAGCCATGGTCTCACTGCATAGGCAGGCTGTCCTCAAACTCTTGGTCCTCCCAACTTTGCTCCTGAGTACTGGGACTACAAGAATGTGTAGCCACACCCGGCTCCAATAACATATTTTGGGTATCCATCACAAAGTGTGCCATTGCTGGGTTTCATTGTGATCACACTGGCATCACAGACTCCAACAGTCTCTCTATTTTCACCAACGGAGGTATTCAGCTAGCCTGTTCTGTAGCACACCCTCTTGGGTGACTTTTTTTTTTGCCTTTGTTTTTGTGACCTTACAAAAGTGTCACACATCACAGAGAAGTAGTTTAGTGTAGATGGAACACCAAGAAATAAGCAAGGGTCTGTATCCCACTGACAGAGGAGAAAGTCATTTAACGTTGCTTCCTATGTAATTGATTTTGTAGTGTTTTTCATGTAGTTTGTGAGTATCTACGTTCTTGTGCTTGTGGGTACACATGTGTGCAAAAGAACATAGAGACGAGATGTCAATATTGAGTGTCTTCCTTGGTCAGTGTGCACCTTATGCAAGGAGGCAGGGTCTCTCTCTCTCTCATTTGAACCCCAAACCCATTGATTCTGATAGTCTAGCTAGCCAGCATGTTCAGGGAATCTCATTTCTGTCTGTGGAATACAGGCAGGCCATGACATTCACCTGTTTAAGTGGGTGCATGGGATCCGAACTCCAGTCTTCACATTTTACCTGCTAAGCAATCTCCCTAGCCTCCATAATTGATTTCTTATGCCTAGATGCAAAGTAGCCTTTTAAAAACCCCCTGTCAACCATAGGTTGTGCTAAATTTTTGATTATTCCAATTTAGACTTATTTTGACTCAGTCTAACTTGTACCTCTAAGACACATTATAAGGAAAAGAGAAAAGTCCTAAGCCAAGATTACAAAACTAAAATCAGTTACAAAAATTTGGTATTTCTTTTGGGAGCTCCACAGGCCTGTTTGGCAAATGCAGGGCCCTGTGAAGAAAGTGCTGGGAGGCAAGAACGTAGAGCAGCCATCCAGCTGGAGAGGCTGTGGCGGTGTGTTGGGAATATCATGTAGGGCCCATCTGCACCTTTGAGTATTTGAGATGTCTGCTCTCCTGCACCAGAACACAGACAGGAGCGCATGAGTCCCCACGGGCTGTCGAAGCATTTGTTGGCCGGACACAGTCATCTGAATGTGAGAATACATGTATATCTCATATACGGAAACTGTCCCAAATCAGAATATGTGTCTCTGTTGAAGTGACCTTCCAAGGGATGCATGCTTCCTTCCTGTGCAAGCAAACATGGTCTCCAAAGACGTTCACCAAGTGTTCTCAGTAACAGTATTGGGAGGAGCAATGTGCTGGCTGCTGGGGCTGCTGGCTGGCAGAGCCCATGAGAGCTGTGTGTGGCTCAAGGAAGAATTTGAGGAGCTGGCTAAGCCAAGGAGTAGGACACCGAGGAAGGGGAGGCCTTTCCGTTGAAAGGACAGGCAAAAGCCAAATCTTTTACTACTTCTTTTAATGCTTGAATTTGATATTGTGCCCCATACAGATGACACCCTGCATTCTAGGGTATTATAACCTGAACATGCAGTTTACAATGTTTAAATCTTATTTATTGAATTCAAATTTTAAAAAAAATATTCTTGTTCTTTGAAAATTTCAAACATATATACAATGTTTCTTGATTATATCTACCCCTCATAGCTCCCTTCCAACTCCCCCCAGAATGCTCCATCATGTCTCCCTCCCAAGTTCATGGCCTCCTTTTACAATTGTTTACTTACTTATTGCTATTTTTAACCACTGAGTTCAATGGGCTCATCCACAGAGGATTGGAGTGCCTACCAGTGGCCACACTCCTAAAGGAATGTGACTCTCCCCTTCCCAACAGCCATTAACTGCCTTGATCCTGTTCAGGTAACCATAGCTACCGTGAGCTCATGTGTGCAATAGTCATGTCATATCCAGAAGACAGCATGTCAGAGCGCTCCTCCAAGTCCTCCGGCTCTTACATTCTTTCCATTCTCTGAGACTTGGGTGGGGAGGGTGTTGAACGCAGGTGTCCCATCTCTGGATGAGCACCCACAGTCACTTATTCTCAGCCCTTTGAGCAGGTATGAGTCTCTGCGTTGATCACTGCCCACTTCAGTTAGAAGCTTATCTGAGCAAGGCTGGGAGCAGCACAAATCTATGGGTATAAACATGAATGTTTAGAAGGAGTTTGACCACACGGTGACATCCGTAGGTTCTCCCCCTAGGGCCAATGAGTTCCCTAGCCATGGTTTGGACCATGCTCACAATACCAGGCTTGCCACAACTGCATGAGTGTTGTACACCACATCTTGGCCAGAGTTGTAGCATGTGGGTCCAGCACTGGATAAGACCGCTGGCAATTTTCTCTTCCAGAAGCCTGCGTAACACTTTCCAGCACTGTGAAAGCTAGCTATCAGGGAGAGTTTCAGTGCCATCTGTGGTATTAGCTTCTTTTGTTGTTGTTGTTGTTTTTGTTGTTTGTTTGTTTGTTGTTTTGTTTTGTTTTTCGAGACAGGGTTTCTCTGTGTAGCATTGCACCTTTCCTGGAACTCATTCTGTAGCCCAGGCTGGCCTCAAACTCACAGAGATCCACCTGCCTCTACCTCCCGAATGCTGGGATTAAAGGCGTGCGCCACCACCACCCGGCTGTATTAGCTTCTTTTCCTGTCCTGTGACCATCAACAGAACACGGCCTCTCATCTGTTCATGTGGCTCATGTCACTGAGCCCGGGCAAATGAGTGTGCCTATCTTGCATGTGGCCCTAGGTTTCATCTCTAGCAAATAAAATAGAAATAAATCTTTAACATAAATAGAAAAATGAAATATTTTGGTAATAAAATTATTATTGTAATAAAATTCATGAATTCTAATATATGTGATATTTTTATTGGAAACAATGGCAGACATATATGTTAATTAATATTTTCCATGTTGTAGTTAGAATTCAGACTATTATTTTCACACAGAGACTTTGAAAATGGTAGACAGAAACAAAACTTATTTTTTTTATTGGGACATCACAAACTTCCCAATAGAACTGAAAATATAGTTAGTCTGACTTAGTCTGATTTTTAAAATGAATCAAACTGTATTTTTTTTCACTTACAAGAGTTAGGTTTAACTATAAGAATGAGTTTAGAGGCCCTCGTAACAACTGAAGACAGAACACCCTCGGCTGACGTTTCTTTCACAAACTAGAATAAGTTAGTGCAGCAGGCATTTGTGGAAAACATTTGCACCCTCCTTGGGGTAGGGTGATAGATGTTGCTGCCTCCAGAAAGGAAATCTCCTAGTCAGGGAGCAGAAGGGTAATGGAAAGACACTTAGCACTTCAGCCCAGGAAGGGCGCAGTCATCATCGGCATTGGCAGATCCCGAGACTGGCTCATGGGGGCAATGTCTTAGTCCTGTGCTGTAACAAAAATACATCGCTAACTTCAACCGTCTTTATTTCTCAGAGCTCTAGAGGCTGTGAAGTTCAAGACCAAGGAACCAGCAGACTGAGGTGTCTGATGAGGGCTTCTTAGGAGACCCATAGGCAGCTGTTGCCTTTCTGTACAGGACATGTTGGAACAGAGCCCTGACAACGGCACCTTTCCCATCCATTAGGGCTCTGTCCTGATGACCAAATCAACCCCATAGGCGGAACTGCCTCAGGCCATCGTCTTGAAGATAGGGCTTCAATAGATGAACGATGGAGAGTTAGAAATCTTCAGTCCATGCCAAGGAGTCTTGGATGGCATTTTGCTTTGGAATAGAAAATGGGAAGAGGGTCGGGTACCCCAGGCAAGACACACAGTACAAGGCAGAACAATCCACAGTGAGAAATACAGGCCTGAGTGCAGTGAAGGATTTGTGTTGGCAACACAGACAGGTGAGCTGAGGGGGATAGGGCAGCAGGAATACAGGTTGTCAGAAGAGCTGGAAACTCCAGGGAAATTTAAAGTGGATTTTTTTCCCCTGTGATGACCAGGGGATCCATTATAGTTTTTGATCAGGAATATGCCACAATATTTAAGAGAAAGTGATTGCTCTTGAGCCTGTAAAGGTCATGTTACTGTAGTCATTGACTGATTCTTTTTGTGTGCATATGTGTGTGAATTGTAGTCCCTGCTCTTTTGATTTACTATTTATGGCTACTATAGCATGGCACATTATCACATCCATCTCTCTTGTCCATTATCTGATGGCTGAGTGGGGACAAAGCCAGGGGCGGGGTGGAGTATCTCCTAGAACAAGAGGCCACCTGGGCTGGAGGACTCCAAAGAGAATGGGGAAGCAGAACTATGTACCCAGCCAGGCCTTGGCTTCAGGCTGCCACAAGGTTGGTCCTGCCTGGCACACTACTGCCTCTGTCAACTGTGGTGAGCACCATTCTTGGAATCATGAAGGTTCCACAAGAAGGTGACACGTTCCCTGAGCTGCTTTGGGTCTCATCCCTCCACTAATGCCTTCATTAGGATTCATTCCTTTCCCACTTCAGAACACTTGGGTTTTCGTCTACTGTCTGCCGTGTTTGAGGCCAGGGCTCTAAGAAAGGTATTCCTTCCGTGCATAATGTTCTGTCTTCTGTCTTTAAGCCATTGAGGCCTCTGAGCTTCCCCCTACCTTCTCTGCTTGTAAATATTTTTTTAAAAGAAGAATGTAGGGGTAAGCATTTTAATTTTTGGGAAGACTCCAAACCCATTCATTAATTTTAAAAAGTGAAATGCATCTAACCTGATGGAATATTTATAAAAATTGGAGGCTTGTTGTCAACTAAATCACATTTATTTAATCTAGTATTAGACTGCCTTTTTTTTTTTCAACCAGATGGAAAACATTAGCAGTAATAGTGAACAAACATCCAGGCTCCCAGAGGTCATTTTTAACCACCATTAACAATCTGGTTTTCACAGATTAGCAATAATGTAGAAAGCGGCAGTCCAGTAAAAGCTGCACAGAGCACAGCTGAGACAGCCCTGTGTCCTTATTTACCTAACACCTAGACACTTTTTAAAAAAAAAAAACTCATTGCAAAGGAGACATTTATATCTTCTGAGCTCTAAATTGGCAATTTTTTGCACAGAAATTGCAGTACAATCTCAATTTGAAATAGACACTAATGCAAATGTTAATAAAACCTCCAAGAGCTGACGAAAAGACCAGCCCATTGTTAATAGCACCAGCATATTTTTCCTGTAGTCAGTATTTTTCCATTTATTAGCTATTGATTTGGGGTACTCTGAATATAATGCTAATAATTATGAAGGGGAAAGGAAACATACTTATATCTATTTTAATTTTTAAATTTATTCATCCAATTGAAATGTAATACAAGATGAACAGTTCTCAAAATACATTAATGAATCGAAAAACCTAGTCTACAACATGGTAAGAACAAGCCTTCTAGGTGTGCTTTTACATCTCATCTAAGTCATGTTTTGAAAGTTAGATTGAGAAAGTTGTAGAATGGGACAGTGTCATCAAACCACATGTGAGCAAACACGGAGACAGGTACCTGCTTGCTCTTCTGTTCAGATTCAGTATTGCATCATTAGGGAACTTCTGTACTGGTCAACTGATGCTAAATAGGCAGACCTGCACCTAACACACATTTATCTTCATTTCAAAATGCCACCATGCTTGGTTTACATATTAATGGTTTGTTATCAACCTATTACTTTTCTAGTAGTTGATCAGATTTCTTAGGGATTCTAATGAGGTCTACAATTGGGACGCTTCACAGGTATTTTCCTCGCTGTAAAGAAAAGAAAACCAAGTTGTCAAGGTTCAAAAGTGCACTTGAGACTATAGAGAGAGATCAGAGAGGTCATGTTCAAGATGTATTGGAATGAAGTTGTGTGAATGTGTTCTACTTGTTAGAGAATGCCTGCAATTAAGGAACTTGGGAGTGTGAAGGATATATTGGGCTCCACCCCAAGTATGCATCTATTTGGGAATATTTAAATTATGAATCAGTTACATGTAAGTCCTTAAAGAGAGGAATGTGCATTCATGTGCACCTTCACATGAGAGTTAGCATGTGGAATATAGATGTCTGTCCAGGTTGCTGCTTTGTGAAGAAATCCTGTTTGTCTTTTTATAGAAATTTTAACTTGGCAGTGAGATCTCTCAGTATTCCAACAAGTGCCTGGGGGCCATTACACTCCATTTCTTTCTGAGGGAAATGAATAAATAGCAAGCAGAGAATTGAAGTGATACATTCTGGCTGGAGCCATGACTTAGAATTTATGTCCTCCTGGGGTTCCTTCAGTAACAGCAGAAGACAATTTATTGAGGGCTTATTGCATGTCCCGTCCACTGTTAGGCACCGGCTGGCCTAAGAGGAGAGACAGAGCCCTTACCTCTAGCCAGCAGCACCTGACCTAGTGGGTGAAAAGAAGAGGGGGCAGGCAAAGCCCAGGCCTGGGATCTGCAGGCATTCAGGAGTTCTCACCTCTGGGAAACAGTGTGGTGAACCCATAAAACCTTCTTGGAGAACCATTACCTGCACTACCACACCTCTTTAGACAAAAGCAGAAGCCTAATCTTACCCATGTGGCTGTCACAGAAATTAGCTTAAATTTGAAGACAATTATCTAATTAGCTGAATGAATGAGTTAAACCATTGATGTATTTGGGCTCTCAGATTCATGAAGACACAGTTTACAGTAGTGAATGCATTATTTACTTTGCCATTGTTCGAGTTAGCACATAGCAAAGCATGAACAATCTAACCTTCATTCATAATATAGACAGCTGGCTTATTTAGTTTGGCTCAGGAGCTGGGGTTGAAGCAGAGGCCTAGTGCTTGCAAAGTCTGTTTTGCTCCTGGGCTCCACCCTCAGCTCCCACGGCTCCCACAATCATTTTTATTGGTCCCAAGTGAGTAGTTAAGAGAGTATCGCTGAGTAAGTAAATATTTACAAACTAACGGATAAGTCACTTCGCATCTCTGCTGCAGTGTGCCTTTCTTTTCAGTCAGCTATCAATGGCCAGGAGACTCTCCAGGCACATGAGTGCTCTCCTCGGACAAGTCATGGACTCTCCACACTTCCTTTTTCACTGTTTCAAATTTGGGGGGCCCAAAAGTTTAGGAAACTTCTGCCTGTCGCGCTCTCAAGGGCCTTCCAGGGAGAGCAGGCATCCTCACTTCAGCGATCCTGCTCTCCAAGAGGCAGACAGGCTCTATTCTCATTTCCTAGAGGACTTCCGTGATTCAGAGGCGTGGTACCCATTCACAAGAACAGCATTTAGTCCTGTGAATTCCTTATGTCAAGTTATAGTAAATAAAGTATTTTTCTAGATGTAATAAATAGATAAATAAAAAGAAAACCTAGGGGAAAGTAGTTCATGCAAACTAACGTTTTCCTTTTTTTTTTTTTTAGGTGAACACACACAAGAAACCAATTCACCTCATTCGCTCAAAAAGGATGTAGAAAATATGGGGAAAGGTAAAGACAAGTTTGAATGTTGTATACTTCTCTTAGCTTTTAAAGAGTACAGAGACAATAAGAAGATATTTTAGTTCTGCACCATATTTTAAGCCTGACAAGCAACATATGAATAATATATGGACCATTGGGTGGATATAATTGAGATTAATGCATACATATCAATCAATACATGACACTGTAATATAATACTTTAAAATAATATATTACATTGATTTATATTCATGGATTTCTGCACAAAATCTATCCTATGTCTATGCAACATTTTTTAAACTGGTAAAATATTTTGTCTTATAATAACAAATTGCCAGATGAACAGTTCTCTGGAGAGTTATTTGTAAAGATTAGTAAAACAGCTCTTCTTTTTTTCTCTATTAGAAGAACTTCAGAAGGTTTTATTTGAGCAAATAGACTTACGGAGGCGACTGGAACAAGAATTCCAAGTGTTAAAAGGAAATACATCCTTCCCGGTGTTCAGTAAGGAATCCCTTTCCTTTCATTCCGTGTGTGATGTTTGCTGGAATCTCTATGGTTAGGTTTAAGAGTGTGAGTCGAAGCCAGAAGGGACTAAGTACAACGCCCACACAGCCTTCCCACACTGCCAGAATAGTCAGACATGTTAATCCCATATCTGTGCTTTGAATTGACTCAAAGATAAAACTTCTCACGACTTGCTATTTGTGTTCTGATATATGGGTAGCTGTGTCTGTGCATTTTCAAATATGTATGTAAACACATAATTCAGTATGAAATGTATTCACATATTCAAATATGTCCAGATTATATATTTTAATATACAACAATCCCTTGGTATTTATTATTTTCTGAATAGGAAAAGCAAAGGGACAAGTATCCTTCATTCTCAGATAGCTCTGTTAGCCACTGGTGTGGGAGCGATGTATAAACATGAAGATTTAAACAATTTGACGTCCACAAATCTATTTGGTTACAATAGCTCCCTGTTGTTTTGAGGGGATATGCCTGGCAGTACCCACTTGATGCATGGAACTTGCAGATGGTTTCAAACCCTCTCTGTACCCTTTTCCCCCTCTACTCACATTCTTATGATAAAGTTTAACTTGTGAGAGATTAGTCAAAGTAGCCAAGGGCAAAAATAGAACAATTATGACCATCTATACTATAATAAAAGTTATTTAAAATTTATGAATTGTTTATTTCTAGAATTTTCCACCTTAATATTTTTAGGCCACACTTGACCTTGTATAAACAAAGCCAAAGAAAGCAAACCCAGCGTTAAGGGGCACTACCATAATTAAATCGGTATAATTTTAGTAGTTTTACACTCTCAAGCCATTTTACTGTGAAATTCCATTCCGGTGTGAAGCAGGAAACCCTGCAGCCTCCCAGTTATCACTCTGCTCCCAGAGTCATAGACTTTCAGAAAGGTTTCATGGTAGGTGTGCATTGTAATTTGTAACTTGTAAATTGTAAACTTCACCGGCCATGAGCGGGATAGCCCAGGAACAAATGATCTTGGGGGTGTTTTTCAGGTTTTGTCTAGCTGTAGTCCGCTCTTCAGAGAAAGGAAAGTGAGAAACAAAATAGCATGCAAACGATTTTTTTTAATTGTGTGTATGTATCTCTGTGTGTGTGTGTGTGTGTGTGTGTGTGTGCCTCTGTGTGTGTATGTGCATGTGAATGTAGGTACCCAAGGAAACCAGAGATGTCAGGCACCTCTGGAGCTGGAGTTAATAGGCTGCCCAACACGGGTACTGCAAATCACACTCTGGCCCTCTGCAAGAGCAGTACATGCTCTTAGGCACTGAGCCATTTCTCCAACCCCAGTATTTTTTAAATTATGTGAACTTCAATTTTTTTTCTGAGACACTTATTTAAAATATCAGCATGTCTCCCGTAATTAATCTGGACATCACAAAACCTGAGCTGTGTGGAGCTCTAGAGTTCTTGCTTGAGAAAGAGCGTAACCCGTGGTCTCCGCAGCACACATAGCCGGGCTGATCTAAGTGTGGAGCTGGGGAATCACTGCTTTAGATCCAGGAGAGTGGGTTCAGGTCCAGAGAAGCCCCAGAGTACTCTCTCAGTTCCCGTGAGGCCAGTGTGATCATAATTTCTTCTATTAGTAACAGCTAATTAACAATCATTTAAGGGATTAAGTAACTGACAGCAATGTATATACTTGTACATTGTCCTTACTCTAACATAAACCACATACATTAAAACAATGTTAGACTGGCCTAGGGCATAACTCAGCTCTGAGTTCAGTCCCCACCACCATACAAAAAAAAACAAAAAAAACAAAAAACCTGTAAGGAAAAAACTAGACCTAGTAGTCATCATTTTGATCTGAATTGATGTGAGTCAGCCTGTGACTTCCACGCATGTGAGGTATTTCAACAAATAACACTATCCAGTTTTGGAAATCTGCAACCTGCTCCACTCCCCAAGAAAGTGGTGTGTGTGTGTGTGTGTGTGTGTGTGTGTGTATGTATGTGTCCACCTTTGAATAATGCATGGCTTAGACACACCAGAAAAGGTAGTTCCGCACAATGAAAATAGTAAGTACGCCTTACACGCTCGCTGATTAAGAATAGCTGTGGTGAAACCCATGAACAGACTCAGCCTTCCCTGATGAGGAGGAAAACCCGGGGGAAGCACAGGAGACCCCCCACGAAGTCTGAAAAGCCTTTCACAAAGGTGGACAGATCTTCACAGTCACAGGCAAAATCCAGTGTTTAGACCAGGCAGTGGTGGCGCATGCCTTTAATCTCGGGAGGCAGAGAGCAGATCTCCGGGTTTGAGGCCAGCCTGGTCTACAGAATGAGATCCAGGACAGCCAGGGCTACACAAAGAAACTGTGTCTCAAAAAAAAAAAACCGTGTGCCTTAGAGCACTGAGGCTCAGGAGAGAAGCTGTAGGGTGTGGCTATTAGGAATTCAGGTTCTAAAATCTACCAGACTCGAGCGCTTCTCCTCACAGGTTGTTTGACCTTGGAAGCTGCCAGCTGGGCCAGATAACTCCTGCCCCACAGGATGAAGTAACTGAAAGACACAATCCGTACAAAGCTCTGTGTGTGCACTTGACTCAAGCGAGGTTTTCAATAGCTGTCATCTGTGGTCGCAGGGTGAGGAGGGGAGACTCAGCTGCGTGGAGGATCTCTAAACACTGGGCTGTGGGGTCTTTGTGCGGTTCTGAGGGCTGAGCAGAGTCACAGAAATGAGTCCTGGACAAAGAGTAAGCTAGAAAGGAGGCAGAGGGAGAGAAGGAGGAGGAGGAAGAGAGAGTGGGGAGGAAGAAAGTGAGAAGGAGGAGCCTGCATCCTTAGAGGTGGGGCAGAAGTCTGGGGGTGGGGTAGCAAGCTAACCTGGCCCTGTGTTGAGAAGGGCATTCCAGAACTAAAATTCATGTGCATACCATCTGGCCCTGCTCGGGGAAGCACTGGAGGAGGACAGGATCCCAACACAGGCAGATCAGCTGGTCACTAGAGCAGGCCGAGAACAGGGCTTCTGAGGGAGGGCTCCAGGTTTGGCTGAAGCATGCCCTCCTGCTTGCCCAAGGCACATTCCCCAGCCCCTTTTCCAGCTGTACAGCAGTAAATGGATGCTCTGTGTCTACTCCCATCCTTCTTTGCTCCAACCCGCCCCATTCCCCTAAAACACCACCTTTGACACCAAGTTCTGCACCCACGAAGCTGTCTTCATCCCGGCTGCTTATTTAAGTGTCTGCGTTAACTCCTGCCCATGAAAGCCCCCACCTGGCACCATCTGCTGCTGCGCATTTCCATTTCTAACCCTCTCTGCTCCAGTAGCCACAGAGACCCCTCTTCCTTTCCTGTCCCTCTAGTTCTCAAGGCCTCCCCTGCTCACATCCTCCTCCGCATCTGTGACGAGGCTCAGGTTTCTCCACCACCCTGGAGCCTCTCCCCCCCCCCCCCCCCCCCCCCCCCCCCACACACCCTTTTCTAGAGTACTCCTGGGTGTATCTCTCCAGGGTTCTTCATGACTCTCACCCACCCTTGCTACTGACCTCCACCCCGGCACTCCTCTGTTGCCGTCTTCAACACTGGTCACTGGTGCGTTGTGGTGCAGACTGCTCTCAGGAAGTGGTTGATTCCCGTGTTAATGTTGTATTTGAAATTAACATGAGCCGCGAAGGACGATGTTGGATCAGTAAAGGCGATTGAACAGAGGTGCTCAGCTGGACTGATGAGTTGGTTCTGGGTTCTGTGGGTTTAAAAAGACAACTCATAGCCTTTCAGAGAAGAGAGTGGACAGGCCAGTCAGTTCTATAGGGGGGGGTTAATGAGCAGAACTTTGTAGGTGTTAGAATTCATCCAAAGTGCCCTCATTTTAGATCTCGTAAAGAATTACTCTTCACATTTATTTTCTGGTTACTTATTTTTCTATTTTTCTTTGTGTGCGTGCGTGCATGCGTGTGTGTGTGTCAAGGGTAGACAAATGCGCACGCAGGAGCATATGCATATATATGCACACTGTGGAAGCCAGAAGACAATCTTGGGTGTCATTCCTTGGGAAAGCCCTTTCTGTCCTTTGGGACAGGGTCTCTCATTGGCCTCAAACTCACCAATTAGACTAGACTAGCTGGAGAGTCAGCCCCAGAGATTCCCCTGCCTCTGCCTCCCCATCACAGGATTACGTATCTGTGAAGCCATGCCTCGTGTTTTTACATGGTTTCTGGGAGTTGAAGTCAGGTCACAAGGCATCCTTTGCCTACTGAGCATCGCCACAGCCCCCGATTATTTCTTACTGGAAACAAACTCAGTGTCACCTACATGGATCCCATTGTCCACTTTTCATATCTGTGACTTACTTGCGAGGCTTCGTTCCACACTTAGTGGTTCGCCTCCTTTATTCCTGTCTCTTTCTGTGGCCTCCTCTGGAAGTGAGCGTGGGAGAGAATCCCCAAGTACTGACAGATCAAAAGTCTCCAGAGTTGTTTGCAAACAGTGATAAAAGGTAAAGATGATGAGCCACACGCTTACTGCTCTGTGAGTAGGGCCTTCCGGTGAACCAGATGTGCCAGATGTGCCAGATGGTGCTCTCCTTACTCACGGTCCCAGGAATGCACGCTGCACACTTTCTGTTGCTGTTTGGAAAACCGTGCTCCCACAGCATTCTCAGCTGCCCTGCAGAGCCCTGCCCACCAAGTTTTGGCTGGCACATTGCTCTGCAATGCCTTTCTCAGCTGCCTCTCGCAAGAGGAGTAAGCTTGGTGATTTTTCACCCCCAGTTAGACCTTTGTCAGCGGTTGAAGACAGTAAAATTTTAAAACATGTTTCGTTTTCAAATTGGCAATCTTTTAATCCCAAAAGTCCTCCACATGTTTACCACAGAAAAATTTAGACAGAAATACAAAGGGAAGAGAAGAAAGTCACTCATAATTGTCTTATCTAGCCAACCCCCTCAAAAAAAGTTAATATTTTAGTATTTTTAGTCTTTCTATTAAAGATACAGTATATCTTTTTAGAGATGAACCCCCTAATTAGTTAATACTAAGTGGCCAGCCCTAGAAACATACATATGAAAACACTAAATAGACTAAGCATGTTGTTTTACATATTAATTCATTGTGTGTTAAAGAAAATATATATTAAAACAAATATTAAAGAATGTGATATATATTAATGAAAATGAATTTGAGGGGGGATGAGACTGTGTGGGAGGAGTGGGAGGAGAGATGATATAAATACAGTACACATAATTTTTTAAAAAAAGATTGTGAGACATACATTGGACACAAAGTCTTGCCCGGCATTCCAGACGAGGTGTGGTGTTGCAGCTCAGTCTCAGCACCGGACATTATTATCTCTTTGTGATGTTCCAAATGAACTGCTCTGCAGACAGGCACGAACTTGAAATCTCTTAATATCTAACTCCAAGTCCTTTTCCGGAAAGAATGCACTGGTCTGTATTCCTGTCCTCAGTACCACGTGCAGCTCTCACGAGCAGCAAAGTTTCTTTTTTATCTCCTTTTCTTCCCCAGCCAGCACATTGGCCACATTTTGTTTATCATCCTTTAAATGTCTTGTGAACCCTCCCTCGGTACATTTCTTTTGAGGTGTTACTTTGTTACTGAGTTCAGGAATTTCTTTTTCTTTTTTCCGTACTGAGGAAGGAGTCCAAGACCTTAGGCATGCTGGGCAAGCATTCTACCCTGAGATACAGCCCCCCCACCACCACACACACAGAATCTCATTAAATAGCAAAGTATCAGTAGTTTGACCTGTAATCAGTATTCCTTAAATTCGTCCTTAGATGTTAGCTATGGTGTTTTGTAGGAAGTTCAGTGTCTGATTTGTTTTCATACTGAAGTTTTCAATTTCTGCCTGACAAATCCATCCGCCTTGGGTGTGGTACTATGTGCGTATAATCTCAGCCCGGGGGCACTAGAAGCAGGAGGATCGGGAGATCAAGGTTAGCCTCAGCTACATGAAATGGGCTGGAGGCTAGCCTCAACTGCTAGACCTGGTTTCAAACAAAATAAAACAAAAATGATCAACAAATACTTTGCTCTTGGCCTTTTGCCGCTGATGACCTTTCCCACTCCAATCTAAGAAAACATCCACCCCTTCTCTAACCCCTGATGTCCTCACCTTTCAAGGAACTGTATTCACTGCATCATAGACGGGCATTGATCGTGAATTAGGGAAAGTCTAGTTACCATCATTCCATTCTGAATTGCCCTTGGCTGTTCCACCTCACGCCCCTGGAACCTTCCAGGATCCAGGGAAGTGCCCCAGGTAGATAACCAGTCCCTGGCTGCCCCTTAGCCTCGTGCCTCCTACTTACCCTTCTAGGCAGATCACTAGATGAAAAGAGGAATCTACTGTGGGGAAAGTTAAAAAGAAACACTGTGTCTGGGAACTCCATGGCTATGATGAAGGTCCTGGGAGCAGACTGTGGGAGAAGGTCATGAGGACGAGGGGAGTTTGTGGTGGGACGCTTCTCTCGTTGCCTGGTGTCCAGACTGTGGCCCCCTGATGTTGTGCTGTGGCTCCTAACTTCTCACGTGGTATCTTACTTCTAACTGTCACCAGAGCATATCAGAATCAAGCCCTGCTAGTAGGAAGGATGCTTGGACCCTGACCAAATCAGTTTGCTTTGTCATCAGATCTTAAAATGCCAGAGCAAGAATATTCCGTAGGGGCATCATCCCCACCCTGTTCCTTCCTTCTGAGGAAGGTCCAAGGCCAAAGCCTGAGCCTCTATTGATATAGCTTGGTTTTTCTTACTCTCCATTCCAACCCTCTCCCTGCTGAGGACTGCCGTGGGCCTAGAGATTTTTAAAGTAAACTCACCTTTCTGTCCTGTGACCTCACTACATAGCTAGCTAGAAGACAGGTGTATTCCAACTAGTAATGCATATTATGGTTGTGAGTAGGGGTATGGGCAACTAGCTGGAAGGGTCCAGAAGAAAGATAATTGATTCTGACGGGAGAGTCAAGAAAATTGGAAGACTTTTACAGGGAGGAAGTATTTGAACTGGGATTTGAAGAAAATGAAGGTACTTTCTGTGAGGGTTCACCACAGCAGAAACAGGGATCCAGAGACAAGGAACACAATGCTTGTTTGAAAACTGGAGAGTGGTTTAATGGGTAACAGAGTTCTGGAAATTTCCTCCTTGCCCTCTGCAGCAGCCAGCCACCTGTAGTTCCCCTTCCCCCTTCCAAGCCTGCCTAGGGAGCTGTTTACCTCTGCTCCCGCACTTCCTCCCTCCTGACTCCCTCTCATCGACCCACACTGGTGCCTCTGCCCTAAACTGTAAAGTCCTCCTCATCACACTTGGAAGTGAAGGTAGACATTGGATATTTTTAAAACATGAATGATAATATACGTCTTGAGTGAGTGTTTCAGGAAGGAATTCTAATCATATAGAAAAGTAAACGCCAAGAAAATGAAAAGACCAATTTTTTTTTTTATAGGGACCTAGAGACTTTGGATTTGTTACCTTGAAAATGTCAGGTGGCCATTGATTTTTCAGGCAGGATTTTAGGAAAGTGAAAAGGATTTGTGGAGAAGGAACTAGAGGCCTGAGGTCAGTGGGAACCTGTTCAGAAAGAGGCAGCTGAGTATGGGAGGTGGAAGAGGGGGTGGTCGGGGAAGAGCACAGGGGATCACTGCCAGCGGATTGACTGGAAAGACCAAAGAAAGAAGAAAGGGGAAGATGTGGGTGGTTTCTGGTTTCTCCAAGCTTCCGCCTGTCCACCACAAGTGCAGTGTGAATTCAGGTTCCTTTCTTTTTAAGGGGAAAGAGCCAAGTTATACATGACTACGCTTTAAAAACACCACATGGAGAATATGCCATGCCATGCAATAAGTTTGGAAATCATTTACATCAAATTAAAATAACTAACACATAGAATATCAATGCTATTTTATACAGCAGTTTCTCTCTCTCTCTCTCTCTCTCTCTCTCTCTCTCTCTCTCTCTCTCTCATTTTTTCCTTTTGGTTTTTCCAGACAGGGTTTCCCTGTGTAGCCCTGGCTGTCCTGGAACTCACAGAGATCCACCTGCCTCTGCCTCCCGAGTGCTGGGATTAAAAGTGTAATGTCGCTGTGTGCCACCTCCGTCCGGCTCTATGGCGGTGTCTCTTAAAGCTCTCCTTTCCTCAGACTGTGGCCAAGTCTATAGCATTCATGAGACCAGAGAAGACCCAAACCAGGCTGGCCCGGGGTGAGAAGGCTTGCTGCTTGTAGAGTCAGGCAGGAGCACAAGGGCACTTAGTTGCAAGGGAGCCAGGCAAGCAGTTTTCATGTCTTACCCAGCAGGCATC
This sequence comes from Peromyscus aztecus, assembly GCA_902168405.1. Lineage (NCBI taxonomy): Eukaryota > Metazoa > Chordata > Mammalia > Rodentia > Cricetidae > Peromyscus > Peromyscus aztecus. The sequence continues at coordinate 18,329 of CABHPQ010164406.1, forward strand.
ACATGCATGCACAGCAGCTCGGGCATTCCCTGTGGTTAGCACTGTATGAGCTGCAACCCCTCCGCTGTAGCACTGCAGACTGTAGATGCTTTCCATGCTGTGACTCGCATAAGTAGAGAGCACAACTGCACTGTTCATTTCTGGGTGATGCTTACGAGCCAGGGCATAGACTCCATGAAGGATGAGATTCTGTAAAAGGAATGTCTTACCTCTCAGAATTTCCTGTGGGGTCTCATAAAATTGTAGAGTGTTGAAAACAATTTCTTCAAATAACTAAATTGTTTAGTTAAAAAAAAAAATCAGACCTGTGGCATGTGCCTGTAATCCCAGCACTTGAGAGGCAGAAATATCAACAACAGTTTAAAGCCAGCCTGATCTTAGAGAGTTGCAGACTAGCCAGGGCCATACAGTGAGATCTTGTCTTAAAAGAAAAAGGCAAGAGGAGAGGAGAGGAAGGAAGGGGAGAGGGGAGGGGAGGGGAGGGGATAGGAGAGGAGAGGAGAAGGGGTAGGAGACTCTAGGGTGCTGTCAGCCATATTTTTTCAGATGTAGTCATCCTTCAGTATCCATGGGGGATTAGCTCCAGAACTCTCTGCAGATAACAAAATTCCATGGATGTGCCAGTCTCGTATAGCATTGCTTAGTGTCTTCATATAACTCATGTGCGCCCTCCCACATACTTTAGACGACACCTCATACACTAAACCATGGGTCACAACCTTCACATGGGGCCACATAAGTGAGTGTGGGAGTCATGCAATTTGGGGCAACAGTAGAAGGTTTCTGAACATTCATTGATAAAAAGTTAACTCAAAATCAAATACATAATGAATCCAAGGCATTTGGGGCAGCGCTGGTCCTTGTGTAGCACGACTTCACCACGTCCGCTGACCAAGTCATGCAGTGCCAAGGAACGCTACAGGAACACCTCGGCTCAAGAATTGCATGTTTTGAATTTCATAATTACCCATACAAAGTTTGTGATCTTTAAACATAATGGTTAAGTTACAGAAATTTTTTAAAAATTATTTTGTTTTATTTTTATGTGTATGGGTGTTTTGCCTACATATATGTCTGTGTGCTACATGTAAAGTGCCAGGGGGACCAGAAGAAGATTAGGATCCCCTTGGTTGAATTACAGACAGTTGTGAGCTACCACGTGAGTGCTGGGAATTGAACCCAGGGCCTCTAGAAGAACAGCCAGTGCTTTTAACTTCCATCTTTCCAGGAACCTGAACACATATTTTTTTTATACCTCTCTATCATCATTCTTCATCATATAAAGATCAATTTAATGTATCTTCTGATTATATTGTATTAGGATGTTTGGTTTTTAAAAATTGCTGTTTGAGTTGCTTGCTGACTTGTTTCCTGAAATGACAAATAAATGAATTTTGGTTTGGGATTAGGATAGAATTTCCTAAGCATACATCTGCCATTTTGTGGCACATGTTTATGTAAAAACCACATACTCACTATTGATAATTACAAGATCAGAATATCAATCAACTCTGAGAAATGCTGAAGACATTCTATAATTTCAAATATTCTGCCCACAATTGACTCTTTACATAAAACTAAGCCAGCATATCTACCTGTGTAGCAGGTTTGATTTTGTCACTAGTAAGTTGTGAAGTTAGATGTATACCCCAGACCTGTTTTAAAAATAACTTCTATATGATTTATATATTTATATATCAATCAGTATTTGGCTTGTATAACTGTTTTGTATACCTACATACCTGGGTCACAAAAGTTTCTGAGAAACAAAAGTTTCTCAGATGAAAAGGGGTCCTGAGTAGAAAGTTTCAGAAACCCTGCTCTGGAATCGTCTCCACCACTGATACAGGTAGATGCTGTGTGGGTGGATTTTACTCCATTTTCCTTATGACAGATTCAGTATCACGTTGTTGTTGTTGTTCTGAGGTTGGGTCAATCCACAGCACCAGGAGTCTAGGATTTGGAGGACCCACCGCACACTAAACCTGGATTTTGCACTTTGGTTAATTTCCTTTCTGTTTCTCTCTTCCCCAGATAACTTTCAGGATCAGATGAAAAGGGAACTGGCTTACCGAGAAGAAATGGTGCAGCAGTTACAAATCGTAAGAGGCATTTCTGCTTATAAATACATGCAAGGTCGCTGATTTGTTTTCAAAACCCTCCATGCATGCCACACTGTTGGTCCACTTACCTCTCAGCCGGTTGAGATGCGAATTACCAAGGGATTTACGTAGACTCCGAGTAAACAGATGTGTCAGTGTGTTTCTTCTAACTGTAACTACCTCCCATGTGTTAATAGACAGATGTGTGCATTGCCTCCGTGGGCAACCCAGAGGTACATAGCATTCTTTCACTGTGCAAGCTAGCAGGCACCATGTGGGGATGAAATGGGAGCAGCTCCTGCCCTCTGCACCTTGCACCAGCCAGGCCCTCCATGGTCAATAGAACAGAACGTACACACAATTAACCAATTACGTGCACTCGAGGGGTGATGAAAAGGAGCAAATCATTTCCAAATGAAGCGCTCTTCTCCATCCTCATCGTGTCTAAAAGTGACCTCTTTAAATGGAAAACAGCAGCAGTCAGGAAGATTTTGTTTTGTTCTGAACGCCTCACTGTTCCACCCCATGCAGACACATCTGGTATAAGCCCTGGCTTTTGAAATCAGTCTCCCAAGATTCTTCATTTTCCAAAGAGCAAGCAATAGAGGAAATAACTTAGACTCAATATTTTTGAGATTATTTTTAAACACCTGGTTAAAGACTTACACTGATCTCTGGAAACATGGTTGTCATAATTTGGGTTGTTTGATACTAGGTTTAGCTGATCTGTTCTTCCCTCAGACCTTTGAGCATGTCTAAAGTGTCTTGTCTTAAGAGCCAAGTAAGTCGTTTTCTGTCAGGATTATTTGAGGAAGATGGTTGGTGATGTTTCCTTTGTATGGGAGGAGGAGGCATGCCCATGTTCACAGAGATTCCTGGGAGTATTGTAAAGCAACCTTGGATTTCACTACATTTTCTGCATGAGGGTCTCAGCTAAAAGTGGGATTGATAATAACTGTGACACTCTCGCTGTGGTCTCTCTGGTCTCAGGTGCTCATTAATAGCTCCAGGTTTGGAAAACCTTTATGCCAGATATTGCTTAGACAGGGTCTTTTTGTGGGTTTTTGTTGTTTTGTTGTTGTTGTTGTTGTTGGTGGTGGTGGTGGTGGTGGTGGTGTTGTTGGTGGTGGTGGTCATGGTATGTGTGTGTGTGTGTGTGTGTGTGTGTGTGTGTGTGTGTGTGTGTGTATTGGTTTTGATTGTACCTAAATTCATTGGGAAGCTAAGGATATTCGTAACTGATTGATAGTACATTCCATACAGAGGGTAAAAACCAATGTATCTACTATTCTCAGCCTTTGGTTTTGGATGGTAAGAGCTAAAATTCTTTATGGTGAATATGCTGATCGTTTTCTCTCTCCAGAGGACAAATGTAAATATAAGATTGGAGGCAGGTGGGACAGAATGCTAAGGCCTGAATTAATTTACTTAAGGCATCATTTTTCTGTCTTTTAAAACGGAAATTGCCATCCAAGAAACAAACAAGAATTGAGATTTCAGGGTGACTGTGACTAGAAGAAAATGGGCCTTAGGACAGGAGTTAGGCGTTTATTTCAGGGCCCCCTTTTAAGGCCATCTGTGTAACTTTAATGTCTTAATTTCCTTTGACAGTCGGTTTCTTAGGAAAAGAGGAAAGAACAGTATCTGCACATAACAAGCATGTACTATTGCTGGAAGAGAAAATGTCTCAGGTCTTTCTATGTGTTGCGTTCATGAAAGATACAAATTGTATTACTAAGCATTGCAAGTGTTATTTATTCATGCCCTACTAGGTAGTAAAGTGCTCCTGGGGTGAATGAAACAGTTTGAGAGAACCAAGACCTCCCCAACACACATGAACCACACACACACACACACACACACACACACACACACACCTCTTTGGGTACAATATAATTCCTGAAATTCACAAAGACATTTGTAGGCAAGTAACATGAAAATTAATGAAACAAACATGGCCTCTTTTTCCTTATTCCCTCTCTGTTGGGTCCCCTACAATAAGACACCAGGGCTATGGAGCTGCCTCCAGCTCCCAGCATAGTGTATAGCCTTCAATGCTTGAAAGAAACATGTTGTTGCACAAATCACCCCAACCTAATCCCTACACAATACAGCCATTCTTTTTAATTCTTTCTCAGATTCTCCTGGGTTGGTACTGATGTCCTCACATGTTCTTCACACACCAATAAAAGAAGGCACAGTAGTGAATTACAGAGAGCTCATGTGTTATTACTGTCCTGCCTGCCACTAACAGATACACTGTAAGGTCTACCAAATTGGACTCAAGGCCCATCCTGAGTGTCAGGTCTCCCCAAAATGAGCTGCTGTAAGGCTGAACCTGACAGGAATATTATAATCTAAAGTCACGTGAAGAGTAAACATGAATGTACCTGGAGACCTTGCAGTATGGTGCCAGTATGAGTGGCTGGTAGAATAGCATGGCCCTTCTCAAGATAGCGGAACAAAAAAAAGCCTGGTGTCAGAGTTGCTTTTGAGTGGGAAGGACCTGTTTTTTTAATTCTTCTGCTTACTTTTATAAAGAAGACAACAGATGCAATGTTGTTTGAACAATTATTTATCTAGTTCTTAATTCAGCTTTATGTATCTGTAAAGCACCTAAGGAGATGTCTCCAGAGAATCTGAAGATTATCGAGGAGTTGCAAAGCATCACAGTTTGATTTGTTCTCACAGTATTTCAGTAGAATGGTCAGTATGGTTATGAACTTTGCTCCCTGGTAACAAAACGAACCACTCGGGTCATTTAATATTCAAAGTCTACACAGCGAAGAGTCACAGAACACACACTCTTTTCTTTAGATGAAGTAAAAACCCAGCCTGTCTTCCAATCATGGAGAATTAAAATATACTAAAACCATCACATTTGGTAATGGTTCCTGTAGACACACAACACATTTACTCTGTATTGTTACGCAGTGTTCCTATTCAAAATACTTGCATGGAAAGCAACTTGGGTATCATTGCCATAAAAAGAGAAGTCTTGAATTTCTTTGGCTTCTACATTTTTAGGTCCTCTGTTGACTATAATTTCTGTGCCTTCTTTTTCCAGTTTGTTGAATACAATCATGTAATGGCTATACAGTCAAATGATCAAGCCTCCTTCTGCATTTACAAGTGAATGTGCATACACTGCAATACTAATGTTAAAGCCCGTGCAGAATCAGGTTACTTAACGTTTATAAATGGCCACAAGATAACTCTTAAAATAACACTTAAAATTTGAATTTTCTACTACTTGTGTGCACACACAAAAAAGAAAAAAAGAAAAAGAAAAAAAAAAGAATCTGTCATCCCTGATCTGAATTTTCAAATACTTTAAGTGTTTTCTTTGCTAAGCCAGATTTATTTCTGTAAAACAGAGAAAGACACTCCTTTAGCTATGGGCAAAACGCAAACGTTTTAAAATTTAGCAAATTTGTAAAAAATGTAAATGTTAGCATAATAAAAGGCAAAGGACTTTTCAGCCACAATGCATTATGATTCTGGAAGAAATGTGTTCAATTTTAAATAGTAAAATCTATCGTCCATTAGGGTTGGAAAAAAATCTGAAGATGTTTTACGCAACATATAACCTTTCCATTGACATTCCTGTGTCCTGGAATGTGTAATAATTTATAGCAAGAACTTGGCTTTCTTTTTCATTGCTTATTTGACAATCATTCTTTAAGAAATTACATCTATATATATATTTTTTTAAAAAAGTACTGTAGGTTTGCCTAAGGTGCACTCTTCAAACCCCGAGCTCTTCGAGGATGCTGTCGGCTACCAGCACAGAGCTCCCGATCCAGGGCTAGGCCCAGACTCAGCACCTGAACTTGCCTGGCAGCTACTGCTAGGCGAGATGCAGAGACATTGCTAGTCTTGAAGTGCCCTCTGCTGTTGTTCCAGAGTGCTGCAGTGACGTGCAGCCAGGGACACAGGAGTTCTCCATCAAATGACTTCAATTAAAATAACATTCAAGCAATAAATTTAGTATTATTGTTTCATTCGTGGTGGACCTGTAAAATCAGCTTACCACTTCCTTGTGATGAGAACACAGTAGCTCTTTACCGAGGAACAGTAGGCTCTTATCATTGCTGGTGAGCACCAGTGAGGTGGAGACACAACTTTTCAGTGATAACTATCTTTCCTTAGATATTGTCCACTATTCTTTGGGATGAGAACTTGACCAAATTTCCACAGTCTCAAACCAGAAAGTTCTTTAAATTGCATCACCTATCTTTTTTTCTAAAAGGCAATAGAGCCAGCCGGTGGTGGTGGCACATGCCTTTAGTCCCAGCACTTGGGAGGCAGAGCCAGGCAGATCTCTGTGAGTTCGAGGCCAGCCTGGGCTACAGAGCGAGATCCAGGACAGGCACCAAAACTACACAGAGAAACCCTGTCCCAGCTTCACTTTTGTGGCTAAGCATGTGTGGTAAGAAGGTCCCTGCAGCTTTGGGCTTGATGAAAAAATCTGAACTCCCACAGAAGCTTCCGTAAGACTCTATAGCACCAGACCGACTTCGACGCTATGCATCTTTTTTCCACTAGTGATCAAGTGCCCTGTGTCTTAACAATGGCTCCATTGTCCTTTCATCCTGGGGCATTCTTCTCATGTTTCTAGCTTTGAGATATTGACTCACCTGAGTGTCTGAGTTCAAACCAACTCTCCCTCGGCACAAACTTGAGACTTACCTTTTTTGGTGAGACACCAATGTTTTTGACCTACTAGGGTCAACTGGGTAAGATATAAAGTATATAACATTTCAAAGTTTTTTTATCCAAGCCTTGGTGATTTCCACACTGATCAAAATGAAAAGAAAGCTTTTTGTAAGTCCTATAGTAGACTTCCATGGGAATAAATAGCTTAAACAGATTCTCTAGAATATGAAACTTCCAAGTCAGGAGTATTTGCTGACATCTGTAGATTTAATATTATGTTTTATAGAATCTGAGGAACCGTCAGTGGCACAAAACACCATTGCCTAAAGACTCAAAAAGAAAAAAATCTTCTAATTATAATTCTAATATACCATCAGTTATCATACATCCAATTTCAGAGATGTTAAAATGTGCAGGGGAAAGTATGTCTTGGAACCAGTAAAATAGCCTAGTTCTAGGCAACAAGTGGGGCACATGGTAATCTTTATTTATCATTTATGATTCAGGGCTTGGAATTTAAAACACACAACGGTTGGCCCAGATGCTTTTGCCCTTTGTTTTTGTTATCACCTGGCTTTCATTTTATCCTCGCTCCAAGGAAACAGATAGGGAACCCAGCATTTGTAGGAGGACAATGCTCTGTGGCAATTTAAGTTCTAATCTGGAGCTTTGAGACTGTGATGCAGTTATTTGGAAATATCCTCCCCCTCCTTTATCTTTCTAGCTAGATAAGATGTGAGCAAGGGAGGGAAAGAGGGAGAACAGAATGGAGGGGAAAGTGAGAGGGGAGACGTGACTTGGCTGAGACAACATCATCATCCTGTGGTTTTCTCTGGGTTAGGATGTGGTTTACTCACTTTGGTGAGTGGTCCAGGTGGTATGAATTTCTCTCCTGTAGTGTCTGGCATGTAACAGACACAAAGTCCTACAGCATCTAACCATCATTTTAAGCAGGAAAATGGAGCGAGAGCATCTTACTGTTAACTCTTGCACTTGGAGGCTTATATCAGATTTTGCTATCCTAAATAATAAAATCCCATTCAAGACTCGGGCATCATGCATCTGACAAGAGAGGTCACCCATGTTGTTTGGCACTTACAGCCTACACCAGAATGGGAAACCCCCATCCAAGGGTGTCTCCGTGAACAGCAGGTAGAGCATAAACCTCCCATGAGAAGAAGAGGTAACTAGCATAGGTCCCCATCTAACTGCCTTGTCATCGCTATCCAGATGTTCTTAAGCCCCGTTCTAAAATATGAGGTTAGAGTGCTGAATGTCTTATGCTGTTGTGTGAATCATTCGATTCGATGCTGCAACTTTCGGTTTATCCATATATTGTGTATCAGACGGGTGAGGTGCTTATTTTTATCTTCTCTTTGTCTATTAAAACACCGCTTGATTCAAGTGACCAGCTTTATAGCAAAATGGCCCTGCTTATTATCTTAGTCACCACATCGTTGTAAGCTCACAGTCTCTTTCCATTAATAAAGTCCCATGTGTGTGGATCAGTGAACTAAGAAAGTAAATCAAGGGGCTAGAGAGATGGTTCAGTGGTTAAGAGCACTGGTTGCTCTTTCCAGAGGACCTGGGTTCAATTCCCAGAACCCACATGGCAGCTTACAACTGTCTGTAACTTCAGATCTAGGGGACCCAACACCCTCACACAGACATACATGTAGGCAAAATACCAATGCATAAAAAATAAAAATAATAAATTATAAAAAAGAAAGTAAATCAAATAATAAAGTGCTGGGGTGGGGAGATGCATAAAACAATATATTAAAATATTCCATGTCCAAGCATGGTGGTTCACACCTCTATTCTAGTACTTAGGAGGCTTGAGACAAGAAGATCACAAGTTTGAATTCAGCCTGAGCTACAAAGGAAAGGAAAGAAGAAAGATGAGGGAGGGAGGAAGGAAGGAATGGAAAGGGAGGAGGGAGGGAGGGAGAGAGAGAAGGAGGGACAGAGGGAGAGAAGTATTATCTAATTAAAGGAAAATGATTGTATTTTTTCTCTTACTGCTTTTATGTAACAGTCATATTTTGGGTTACATTCTAAAAGACTGAGTACTGGGGCTGGAGAGATGGCTCAGTTGTTAAGATCACAGGCTGCTCTTCCAAAGGACCCAGGTTCAATTCCCAGCATAACTTGGATCCTAATCCCAGGGGATCTGACGCTCACTTCCACAGCACTGCATGTAATTGGTGCAGAGACATAACATGCAGGCAAAACAAAATAAAAATAAATAAAATATCAAAAAAGGGCTGGTTATTTATCTCCTCAAATTAACACAGATGCAAATTTAGAGTCCTAAATTTAACCTCATAATGATGCAAGCAGGTAACACAATGACGGAGTTCCTTGACCAGGGTTAGAACACAATGCCAATGACAGAGTTGCTTGACTGGGGTTAGTATAAAAGCAAATGTAAATAATGTATGGGTCTGCTGTCAGCCATTTGAATTTTCTAATGAAAAGTCACATATCAAATGTGATAGGCTTTCATTTGCAACCCACTATTCAAAAACACTTTTCAAATCCATCCAGATAGAATTCTCAGGTCGTGTCTCCCATTCAGCACAGTTATTTCTAATTCTTCTCATCAGTAATTGAGAATTTACCCAAAGTAATAATTTATGTTTAGTCTTCTTTGTGATTCACAATGATAGCATGTCTTATAAAGAAAACACTCTAATTAAACTGAATGATTACCTTGAACTAGTTTGTAATAGCATTCATCTTTTGTAACCTTGGACCTATTTCAACATTGTAATTCAGTTTTCAAATAATGACAACACCATACAATTAAATACAAAGACCTTAAAACCCTTTTAAAAGAAAATGCCTCATGTTAACCTCAGTGATTAGCCGTAGCAACAATCCGGTGTGTGACTGCCTGTTCTGTCCTTGCTGCGCTTTGCAGGCAGGCTCTGTGATGCTGTCTGTATACCTCGGCAGCCTCACACTGCTGAGCAGAAGGAGCTCTCTGCAGGGAAGAGCCACTGACATTCGAGTTGTTAGGGGTGATGAAGGTTCTCCATTACGTATCTGTCTCCAGCCTGATGGTCTTGTTTGTTTCTGTCTTACAGATCCCCTATGCAGCAAGTTTGATCAGGAAAGAGAAGCTTGGCGCCCATCTCAGCAAAAGCTAAAAGGTGAGCTTGCCAGAGGAGACGGCTGTTCATAATCCTTCCTGCCGATGCTCAGGGTGTTCCTTAATGAAGTGTTTGTAATGGCCCGAGGGATTGAGTAGTTGTATCCTGTGTTTAAGTCAATACACCAATGCATTTGTTACCCCAGGCTTGGACTTCCTAAATGAATGGCTGAGCGCTTCTAAGAAATGCCACCGCAAACTCCTAAATTTAAAAACTTCTCTATCCGGGCTTTAGAAGTGACAGCCATTCTGCTCTGATGCCTCTTTCTCTGTAGGTCAGCAGTCATTCTTGTGTCCCATTCTCTCGGCTGTTTCCAAAAGTCTCTCCCAGTCTGACTTTCACATGAACAGCTGAGGAGTCACACAGACCACGGAGACTTCCTGTTCAGGGAATAGTAATCTGGCCTTTCCCTAAACCAAAACATTTCTCTCAAATGAAACCAGCTTCGAGGTCACATTCCTGGCAAAAATTTAAAAGAAAGACATCTCAACTTAAAGAAAAGCAGGCAGTGAAAATTCTCTGATCATTGTCAGAGCATGCCTAAGAATTTCAAAAGCAATCTTTTGAGTCTATTGAGGAAGACGTGTGCAGTAATTAGAATTGTAAGACTACAAAA
>CABHPQ010164406.1:31269-41459 GCA_902168405.1 Peromyscus aztecus
TGTGTGTGTGTGTGTGTGTGTGTGTGTGTGTGTGTGTGTGTGTGTGTACCACATGTGTGTAGGAGTTCACAGAGGACAAAAGTGCCATCCTGGAACTGGAGTTACAAATAGTTGTGAGCCTCCTTATGAGTGCTGGGAGCTGAATCCGGTCCTCTGCAAGAACAATAAGTGCTCTTAGCCATCTCTCCAGCCTGTGGACCCATTTTTAACTCTGGAGTCACCTCTGATGTTGTTCCTTGTCTGCAGTTATTGCTCTGAACAGCTCCTGCAAGATAACTCAGGGTCACCAGCATGCAGTCTCTACCTCAAGTAGAAAATGTTACAATGTCAACATTGATTTAATTATTACTTTATGTTCATTTTCTTTTAATTACCTTCGAAATTTTGCAAATGCCATTCGTGTGACCTGTGGAAACACCCGTGTCTTTACCAGGAAATAATGAAATTGTTTTACCTGAGTGGGAAGTGAATCATAAGATGACTCATTTACAGTGGCACACTATTTTCCAAGCCGTAGACGACAATATCTATCATTACTTTAGCAGTAACTGTGCCAGATCTGGGACTAAATGCTTTGCTCTTTTACCTTTGTGGTATACAACTCTGTAAGGTAGGTGTCATAAGTCTGTAAGGTAGATCACATTTCAGCGCCCATTTCATAGATTCTAACACTGAGGCTTAGGGAGGTCCTAGAGCTGGCAGCTGATAACACAGCATTCAGCCTTGGTCTGTTTGCCACTTAGATACTTTTCCTGCCTTCCTCAGATCCTAGGGCTGATGAGGAGCAGACAGGATTCTAAATATGACACAGTAGCCTTTGTTACCTGGAGTAATGCCATTCAATGTCTTTGCCTTTGCTCTTATCCATAAACGGGCAAATTCTCTTCCTGTTCTGCAACCCTGAGGATCGCTCTTGCATCCCAGGGTTCTGCTATATTCTCTCTCTTCCTTAAAGGGCTGCTTTTGCTTATTTTTTAAATTTTATATTATATTATTTTATTTCGAATTATGTGAGGGGTACACATGAGTACAGGTGCCCACAGAGTCCAGAGGAAAGTGTTGGATCCCCTGGAGCTGGAGTCACAGGCGCGTGTAATCAGCCAAATGTGGCTGCTGGGAACCGAACTCTGGTCCTCCACCAGAGCATTGCACATTCTTTACCACTAAGCCATCTCTCCAGCCCCAGAAGCTACAGACCCACAGACGATGACCCCTCCCTGGTTTTGCCTATGTTTGCATTATTTCTATCACTAACTGCTGCTTTGGACACTTCTAGAGAGTTTGAAAATGTGATTTCTGCCCCGGTGTTAAGAATATCTACCTCTTTGCTAAATTACTAGTATTTCCACTTCATTTGTGGAAAAGCAAGCAAACAAACAACAACAACAACAAAAAACCAGCCTAAGAACAATGAGAAAACCATTGCAAAAAGATCTTGAGAGGACAGAGCCGAACACTCTGCCTTCCCTATGTATGACCAAAGATGAAGAGGCGGGGATGGTTCTAGTCAGGCCCTAGAGGACAAGAACCTCTACCGGGAACAGCAAGGCATCCCCACTGTCCTCAGCACCGTATGTCAATCGTCCTATGCAAGTCAACCCCCTGAGATGCAGACTGCTGCTCTGCCCTCCCTCATCTGGTGAGCAGAGACATGGGCACGATATCTGCAGGGTGGCCTGAGACCCTGAACTTGATCTCTGCTTCTCTGACCTGTGACCTGAAGCTGCGGTCTTCTTCACGTCTTTTCATCAGTTATGAATGTGCCAATCGGATTCTGAATCACAAAACCTTTAGGCGTGCTTCTACAGTTTCACCGACACCATAAGAGCAAATAATAGATGGATGGATGGATGGATGGATGGATGGATGGATGGATGGATGGATGGACGGATGGACGGATGGATGGATAGATGGATGAATGAATGAAATAGCATGACTTAGAGCATCCAGCCAAAACCAGCAGGCCAGAGAGCATGGTCTGCATCTGCTTCTCCATGACAGGCTGGCTTAATACTTGCTCAAGAATGGGAAACTGGAGTTTCTAAAGCGAGTCAAATACCTTTACTGTGAAGAAGGCCCAGCGAGGCAGCACACTCCAATTTAATGAACAGTTCTAGTTTGTTTCAGTGTCAGCAGAGATGCATACTCTAACACAGCAGACCCATATGTACAAACAAAGATACTAGTGTACTTGCATTTTAAAAACAGTGTATTCAGGATCTGGGGAGATGGATTCACTGGCAAAGGTCTTGCTACACAAGCGTAAGTGCCTGTGTTTGGAGCCCCATCAACCATGCAGCTGTGCGTTCTGAAACCCCAGCACTGGTAGAGTAGGGACAGGTGTATCCCCAGAGCTCACTGGCCATCCAGCCTAGCCAAATCAGGGGGCTCCAGGCTCAGTGAGAGACCCTGCCTCAAAACTAGGCTGGGGAGTGATCTAGGAAAACATCAGCATTGACCTCTAGCTTCTACATACACACTGATGGGCATGCATGTGCACCTGCATGCATACACCCACAGCAACCTATATACATGCATATAGCACACACTTTATTTTAAATGTATTGAAACTGTAATAAAAATCTTCTCTATCACTTTAAGTATTTTCATTATCTGATCGTGTTATGCTGAGGTTGTCATGTTCTCTCTCTCTCTCTCTCTCTCTCTCTCTCTCTCTCTCTCTCTCTCTTTTGTCTTATCCCAGGTGACAGACCCACTTACTCTTGTTCTCTTGTAAGATACAGCCTGCCACTGAGCACTTCGGACCTGCAGGAAAACTGCAAATTGAAAGGGCTTGGGAATCAAAATCAGGTTCAAGAGACACCAAGGACAAGTGACCTCACAGCAGCATGGACAGCCATGTAAAATAGACTGTGGCCATCATTCATTAGTAGGGGGGAGGGGGGAGCCAACCAGAGCAGTCAATGCTTGTCACATCTTTTGGTGGAACCAAAGTTTGAATGTTTGTGTTTTTAAAGCCTAACTGAACCCAGAGCGTAGGAAGCGCTGTTGGCCGACAGGCTGGGTGGGGAATCCATGATGGTCCTGTGTGGTCTGCGGTGCCACACGGTTGTCTTTTGCTTTTACAGAAGTGATTTGTAGTGGCAAGAAAACAGAAAAGCAATCCCAGGAATGGGGACTTATGTTTGGACAAACCTGCTTTTCATAGCAAGCTGGGACAGACACATGTGGCCCCTTCCTCACTGGTACTTTGCCTGCTGTATGAAGATTGTATTCCTCTGGAAATATTTTACAGTTTAATATTGAGTGTAATTAAGAATATAATCATGTTATCAAAAATGGTATTTAACTCTGTTGTAGTTTCTTTAACATTCATGTGGATAAAAAGTCTATAATAAAAAAAACTATGAAGTAATAGATGTGTTCATGTAGTTAAATGCATACTTGCTTGGGGGCATCTCATAGTAACTAATGCTTTTTAGAGTTATTTTGGCATAAAGTATTTGAATAAATTATTTTTGAAAACAGAATTCCTTCACAAATGGTTTTTAAAGGTTAGACTCTGTCAGCATCTGGGAACCACTCCATGACCTCAGGATCCTTCTAAATTCCTGTCAGGTCTTCTGTGAGACTTGGTGACAGAGTTAGTGCATGGCTTCCTCCTCACTGTGATGGCAAATCCAAATCCAGATAATAGTTTTATGCAGAAAGGAAAAAAGGTTTTAGATGTAATAACAGAAGAGCCAAAATTGTGACCCTTTGCAGTCATAATTTCTAAGGTAGCTCTGGGTCCACCATGGATGACTTCCTGAAGTTGCCAAGGACCATCTTAACTGAAGATACTCCCCACTATTAGCATCCCTTGACAGACTTTAAAAGATACCTGAAAGGCATTATGGGGGGCTGGAGAGACAACAATTGAAAGCATTTGCTGTTCTTGCATAGGACCCAAGTTTAGTTCCCAGAACCCACGTCCATGGACTCACAACCACCTATAATTCCAGATCCAGGTGTCTGGTGCTTATGCAGCATCTTCACATTCATTTGGACACACACACACACACACACACACACACACACACACACACACTAACAATAGTAATAGTAAAGTGAATTTTTAAAAATGTGTATTCATGATGTCTAACACTTTTAGACACCATCTCTATTATCATGAACTATCCAACAAAGTGCCCCCAATTTCCTCCTGAAATAGATAAACGTTCTTATCTTTGCCAAAACATTGTGTTAGTTTCCTGATGTTGTAACAAATATCTGAAATACATAAACTTATAAAATAAAAATAAAAAGTTGGGGCTGGAGAAATGGCCCAGAGGCTAAGAGCACTTGGTCTTCTTGCAGAGGATCTGGATTTGGTTCTCAGCACTCACGTCATGTGGCTCACAACACTGCAACTACAGTTCCAGGGGACATGGTGCCCTTTTCTGGCCTCTTTGGGTATTGCATGCACATGGTGCACATATATTCAGGCATACACACATACACATTTTAAAAAAGAAAGGATTCAGAAAAGGCTTGGTGAATAAAGCACTTTCCTTAGAAGTAATGAAGAACTGAATTTGGACCTCCAGAACCCACATAAAACCTCGATGTGATAGCATGCATCTGTAATCCCATTGCTCCTAAGATGAAGGAGAGGCCAAGACAGCCCTGGATGCTCATGGGCTAGCTAGCCTGGTATATGCAGCATAGATGAGATGATATCTCAAACAAGGTAGAAGGTGGGGACCAATGCTGCAGGATTTCCTCTAACCTCCACACATGCACTCTGGCATGCATATGACTGCACTCACACATGTGAACATACACCACACACACACACACACACACACACACACACACACACACACACACGAGTAAAAACAGAAGAATAAAAAACTTACTTTGCCTTATTGGTTTCAGTTCATGGTCAGCTGACCTTATTGCCTTTAGGCTGATAACAAGGCATCACACTGTGATGGAAATGTGTAGAGGCACCAGGATGCCAAGAGATGAAAACAGGGAAGCCCAGGATCCCCATATTCCACTTAAGGGTACACCCCTCATAACCTCACTTCCTCCCATGAGGCCCTACATCTAAGGTTCAACCAGGGCCAGTAGCATCTCAGGCTAGTGACTGGAGAGGAAACCATAGCACACATTATGAAACCAAAAGAAGTCTACTCATCTGTACCTTTTTCCTTGGCTCATGAAGAATGAGAGGCCACATAGGAGACAATATGTAAATAGTCCCTGCAGCTACCTGAGGAAACGGACGAAGAGGCCACAATGAAGATTGTTCCCTTTAAGGATGGGCCTGGACAGTGGGAGACACCTGTTTGAGAAACCAGCCTAAAACATCATTCTTTTATTTCCAATTGCAACTTCAAATGTCTCAGTTGTGGTGGCACAAATACCAGCAAATGGTTATGAAGTAAAATGGAAATTTGAATTGGATAACTTGATAAACTATGTCCAAGTTCCAACCCTAGCATAGCTCTGAATTGATTTGATGAGCACACTCAGTACACAGACCAGTGGCCTCTGCAGCTGAGAACAGAAAGCGACACTGGTGTCTTCCCATTCTCCTAAATCCCAGGCTCCAGAGATGTTTCACCGCACACCTCTCCCTGAGTGCTAAGGCTTTCCTGCCCACAGAGCCCCATTTCTCAAGGTATTTTTATCTAAGTCTCTTTTCCCTTTAAGCACTAGAACCCAACAGTCCTCCGTGCAAGCATAAAGCACCTCATCAGAACCCAACAGCATTCATAGAAAAAGCATCAAGGAATCCAGCGTGTGCTATGGAAACATGGCATTTACCCCACGCAGCTTCTCATTAAGGCAGAGAGCACCTCACCCCCACCCCCCTGCAGTAACATGTGGTGCTTTTAAGCTGGAACAAAAAGAATTTCTTGCTAAAACTGGATATGCCTGGGCTATCTGAGACGCCTAGTAGAAACTGACAGGACATCCATCTGCAGCGCTGTGGGGGGCTAAAAATAAAGCCACTCTTTGGAAGGACAAATAAAAATTCTTGGCTCTCCAAAATGACACCAGAACAATGTCACGCTCTTCTTGTTCACTGTCTTATCCTGTCAAAATCCAAAGTCAGCCCAAATGCTGGCTAATGAAGAGGACAGGCGAGACACACAGTGTTCTCTATTTAACGCCCAATTAAATGATAAGATCAGAAAAGGCTGAAGCAAAGCAAAGCTTTCAGCCCACCTAACTCATGACGCATTTCCTGTTAGAGACACCAGCCTGATGCTTCCAGTCCTCAGAGGGCCCAAGTAATTGTTCTTGAGTTTGCTGCAGGCAAGGAGAGAGGGGCATCACATTCCGATTTCCTTATATTGAGCAGTAAGTGTGGACAATAGAGGGAGAACTCTCTCCTAGCTACAAGGGACATGATCAATCAGAGGACAGTTCTGTCCTTTAAGAAGTAAAGACAGCATTGATCAACTGTGTTAGTGTGATGGCTACTTTGTCATTGATACAGAGTCACCTGGAGAGTTACAGTGAGGGATTGTCTAGATTGGGTTGGGCTGTAGGCATGTTTGTGAGGATTGTCTTGATTCTGTTCTTTGAAATTTATTATCAACCAATGAGAGCAACATACATTCACAGCGTACAGAAGGACATCCCATAGCAGGGCCCATGAAGTTCCATCCCTAAGTGTTTCATGCACCACCTTGAACTGAAAGACTGTTACATGTATTTTTAAAGCTTTCAGTTGATCCTGATGCCCAGCTCAGTCCTAACCCACCCTTTTGTTCCATGTCCCACTCATCTTAGCACTGATTGTCTGCATCTTTATAACTGCTTTAGTCTGTAACTCATTTTTCTTAGTAGGCAGCCTCTCCCACCCCAGCAAAAGAAACACACCTGATTATTTGTGCTCCCCCTACTGTACCTCCCCCACCCCCTGCATGATGTAACACCCTTCTTCAAAGTTCAATAAATTCCTTTAAATTATTGTTATTTATTTATTTTATATGTGTGGGTATTTTGACTCCATGTTTGTTTGTGCATGTGTGTGCCTGGCACCCTCACAGGTCAAGGAACTGGAGTCACAGATGGTTTTGAGGCACCACATGTGGTGCTGGGAACCACAACCCAGATTCTCTGCAAGAATAACAAGTGCTCTTGGCCTCTGAACCATCTGTTCATCCCCTAAAGTTCAATACATTCTTGATGAATGAAAAAGATGAACCCATGAATGAATGGGTGAATAAATGATACTCATTTAAGTAGTTTCTTTAATTTTTTTCAATTCTGATTTTATTTACTCAAAGTGGTACTTTTTGACATAAAATTAGTCAGCTCCACATAGGTACTCAGGATTAATACCATTTTAAAATAGGTGTGGCGACGCGTTTTTATTTCTTGAAGAAACTTTCCATTTTAAGGCCCTATTTCCAGAAACCCTTTATAACTCACAAGCTTTCAGCTTGCAGATGGCTTCATTTGAGTCTTGTAGCAGAAATAGCCTATACGTGTCCACAAACATGAATGGAGCTCACTTGTGGCATTTTTCTATTTTGGTCCAATGCTGACCCAAATAGAAGGCATTTATTTGGGTGAATTCTGCTGCCGTAAGCCCATTTAAGCTCCGGGTTGCTCTTGTAAATGACAGGATTAAAAGCAAACATACCTCCGTCACCACTGACTCCCATTGCAGACACAGATGAGAAAATAAATACATCTACTAAATATATCCCCAGGACAAATACGCTTTAAAAAAAATCCAGTTTTGTCAAACTTCAAAATGAGTTTAAATTTTTAATAAATTACAAATAATATCTCTCTCCATGGGCTGTTTTTTTAATGACTGCAGGAATAGAGATGCTGAGATTTAAAGCCAGAAAAAGAAAGGGCCAAGTCAAAAAGTTTGTGGAAAGAGTCTTCTAAGATCTAACTTGGGGAAAAAATTACCACATACCTCATTGTTCTCATTGTCAGTGGAAGGTTTTAGGCAGTGTAAACACAGTGACTGTTTCTTTAATCAGTCTGTGTTTTCATTTTTCTCCTATGATTTGGCTCAGACAGGACGATGGGAATATAAATATATAATGTGGGGAGTTCTATGGGACAGATGACCCAAATTCTCCCAACAAAGAACTTCTTTTCATTCTTTGGTTTCGTAAGTACTTAGGATGCTCTAGGAAGAATTAATTGAGAAAGAGGAAGACCTTCCCAGGACACACAAGCTTGTTTGGAGGGCAACCTCACAGAGCTACACCAAAAGCGATGGGAGCTGAGACCAGGGTTTCAGTGGATGAGAAGGTGGGAAGCAGTTAGCGATTAAGCCATGGGAGCATGGCTTCAGGCTTGGTGCAGAAGCAGTAGCGGACAAGTGGTGAGGGAATGTTTGCTAACCAACTTATAACTAATTTTGCTAACAATTGTAGCTAACAAGCGGAGAGAGAATTTTTGTTGTGTCATCTCGTGGTAGAAGGGCAAGAGACAGGAATCTGCCCTTTCATAATGAACTGGCTTTTGAAATAACAGTATTAACCTATTCACAAGCAGAGTCCTCATGACATAATTGCTTCCTAATGGCCCTGTATCCACCTTGGAAGGAAAGGAGATACACTAAAAAGACACACATGGCCCTCCCTTTGACTACCAGATGGTGGAAACAATGAAGCCTAAAGAATTAACATACGGAAATGATAGAAGCATTGGTGCTAGCCTGAAGAGGAACTTGCCTGACAAAAAGAGATGTCACACCATTCTAAACAGTTTATCAGGCCATCTTGCAACATGGACCAGAGAGAGATGAGCAATGATAGGTCCGTGATGGGTGGGGCCACATCTTGAGTAGGACTGCTTAGTTATGCACAATTGTTGTCCTTTATTTAAGCTTAAACCTCATGTTAGTATCCCCAAATATGGGCTTGGCGGTCACCGGAGCCCCTCATTTGTTCCTTTTCTGGATGTCTCCCCACCAACTAAGTTTCCTGGCTCTTTACTCTTGTGGTTTTCATTGGCATACAGGGGAGAAGCAGCCAGGCCTAACTTGTTGGGGCTGCCAGGGCCTAGACTTTGACCCTAAAAACTTGGGTTATAGCGCTGGTGTCTTAGTTACTTTTCTACTGCAATGACAAAGCACTATGACTAAGGCAACTTGTAGAAGAAAACACTTCATGGAGGCTGAGTTTCAGAGGGTGAGTCCATGTCTATCATGGCAGAGAGCATGGCAGCATGGCTTCAGGCTTTGTGCTGAAGCAGTAGCTGAGAGCTTACATCTGATCCATAAGGATGAGGCTGAGAAAGGCGACTGGGAAGGGCATCAGCATTTAAAACCTCAAAGGCCACCTCCGGTGACATATCTTCTCCAATAAGGCCATGCCTCTGAATCCTTCCCAAACAGTTCCACCAACTGAGAACCAAGTATTCAAATATGGCTGTGATGGCCATTTTCATTCAAACCACCACAGATGGGTGTACCAGGCTTTTTCTTTTGGGCCACCAACCAGCTCCCAAATCATGACACAGAGATTTATTATTAATTATGAATGTTCGGCCTTAGCTTGTGCTCATTTCTGGCCAGCTTTTTTTCTCCCTTTAACTTAAATTAACCTGTTTCTCTTCATCTGTGTTTTGCCTCAGGGCTTATTACCTTTCTTTCTGTAGGTTCTACTCTGTATCTACTGGCTGGCAGCTGCTTGGCTGGCCCCAGGGGTCTCCCTCTCTTTCTCACTCGTTCTATTCTCCCCTTCTTCTTCTCATTCTTCTTGAGCCTAGATTTCTCCTCCTATTTATTCTCTCTGCCAACCAGCCCTGCCTATCCTTCTTCTGTCTTGCTATTGGCCGTTCAGTTTTTTATTAGATCAATCAGGTGCCTTAGGCAGGGAAGGCTAAACAGCAGCACATCTTTTCATAAACAAATAAATGCAGCATAAACAAATGCAACACATCTTTTTGTCATTAACAAAGGCAGCAAAAATAAATGTAACACACCTTTACACAGTTAAAGTAATATTCTGCAGCAGAAACCAAAATAACATATCTTTGCCCAGTTAAAATAATATTCCACAACAGATGGGCATGTGCTTATTATCAGGCAAGGGAGGTTGCCATGCAAACATGAGGCCCTGCATTCTAATCCTCAGCACCCATGTAAAGAGCTGGGCATGGCTGCCTGTGCCTGTAACCTCAGCACTGGAGGCAGAGGCAGATGGATCTGGGAGCTCACTGGCCAGGCAGTCTAGCTGAACTTCAGGTTC
>CABHPQ010164407.1:0-11635 GCA_902168405.1 Peromyscus aztecus
AGAGAGAGAGAGAGAGAGAGAGCGCGCTCAGTAGCCAAGAGCACTTACTGCTCTTGTAGAGGACCTGGGTTTGGTTCCCAGCACCCACATTTTAGGCAGCTCACATCTGTCTGAAACTCCAGTTCTAGAGGATCCAGTGCCTCTTCTGATGTCCAAGGGCTCCTGCATGCTATCTGTATACACTTGGACAGACAGACACACACACACACACACACACACACACACACACACACACACACACACACCGATAAATACTTTAAAAAAATGGAGATGAATCTGGTGCTCGTGGGAAGCAGCTGGTACGTTCTGATGTCGTTACACTGACTTGGGCTGTCTTTGTCCAAGCTTGTAACAGGTTACAGGAGACTAAACCTTTACCTGGCTAAGTGACAGCTGCCAGGTTGACTTTTTTAATGAAGCCACCTAACCTATAGCCCCATATACAGGAGTGCTACAGTGAATAGAATTCAGACTTTTGTATATGTCAGACCCTGACGTCAGGGTTTCAAAAATTTATTTATTTTTGTTGTGGAAAATTGAAAACAAAACTTTAGTGTTTCATGCTTTGATAATTTTATACATGTATGTGTGTATAAAATGTCCATGTCTTGATCATACCTGCCCCGAGTTCTCTTGTCCCACTCCTCTTGATAATTTTATACATGTATGTGTGTATAAAATGTCCATGTCTTGATCATATCTGCCCCGAGTTCTCTTGTCCCACTTCTCTTGATAATTTTATACATGTATGTGTACATGTATAAAATGTCCATGTCTTGATCATACCTGCCCTGAGTTCTCTTGTCCCACCCCTCTTAGCCCCCTCCCCCCAAATACTTTTCCTCTCCGTTAACCAATCAGAAGTTCGAAGTAATCCTCGGGCATGTAAGGCCTGAACCAAGAAACCCAGGGTCCAATTAGTGCTGTTTGCAGGAGCATGGGCAGCGTACCAGTGGCCACATCCCTGAAGAAAAATGACTCCCCTTCCCCTAGTAGCCATCAGTTGCCAATAGCTCTTCATCTAGGGATGGAACCCTATGAGCCCCTACCCCATCTGAGACTGGCGTGCTCTTGTATAGGTTATTGTGGATTTGTGAGTGCAACAGCCTTGTCCTTTCCAAAAGGCAGCAGTTCACAGCATTCCTCCCCATACCTTAGCTCTTATATTCTTGCCACCCCCTTTTCCATGATGTTGCCTGACCTTGCAGGGGGTGACATGCATGTCCCATTTAGGGCTGAGTACTCAGCTGTCATGTATACTCAGCATTTGGATTAGTTATTCTCTGCCTTGACTGCTGCCTGCTTCAAAAAGAAGCTTCTCTGGCTAACGTTGACAGCACTAGTGAATGGGCACAATCATAAATATTTAGAAAGCAGTTTGATAGTGTCTGTCTAGCAAAACAACAATAATAAGTTCTCCCTCAGGGCTTCTGTCCTCCCTAGCCACAGTCTTTTGACCAGGTTTACAGTACCAGGCCTACATTCCCTCCTGTGAATCAGGCCTCAGATCGAGTTAGAAAACAGTTGGTTACTATCATAGTAGTCAGTGCCACTATTGGCACCAGTGGGCGTATCTTGCCCTAGCATGTAGGGCCTTCTATAGGACTGTTGATGACTTTTCTCCCCC
Organism: Peromyscus aztecus; assembly: GCA_902168405.1. Lineage (NCBI taxonomy): Eukaryota > Metazoa > Chordata > Mammalia > Rodentia > Cricetidae > Peromyscus > Peromyscus aztecus. Next base: position 1,628 of record CABHPQ010164407.1, read on the forward strand.
AGCAGCCTACACGGCACCTTTTAGCACTATAAAAGGTAGTTAAGAAGAAGTTTCCAAGTCTGTTCCAGGTGAGGCTGGCCTTAAATTCAGGCCTTGTGTGCCTGAGGATTGATGTGAACTTCTGCTCTTCCTGCCCTCTGTCTCTAGAGTTAGAGATAACAGGTGTTTGCCACCATGCCTAGTTCTATGTGTTGCTGTCATCAAACCCAGAGCTTTGTGCATGCAAGTAATTGACCAGCTGAGCTACATCCCTGCTCCTCAGACACAAATCTTCTGAAACTGCACTCTTCATTATTTTGCTGGTGTATTTAAACCCTCAGAATTTAAGGTTATTAACATAAGCCTTACCTCTCTCTTCTCAGAATGTCTAACTCCCTTTTCTGCTCCATTTTTCCCCTGCTACTTACACTACCTATTTATATACTCGCCTGTTGAATTGTTCATTCATATTATTGTCTGTGTCTGTCCTATATAAGCCCCATCATTATTGTCAGGTGCTCCCCCCACCTTCTGTTGCTGATATGACGTGTGTGGTAGTTTGAATAAGAATGGTCCCCATAGGCTCATAGATTTGAAGGCTTGGCCACCAGGGAGTGGCACTGTTTGAAAGGATTAGGAAGTGTGGCCTTGTTGGAGGAATTATGTTGTTGAGGGGTGGGCTCTGAAATTTCGAGCGCCCAAGCCAGGCCCAGTGGCTCTTTCTTCCTGCTGCCTTCAGATCTGGGTGTAGAACTCTCAGCTACCATGTCTACCTGTATTCTGCCATGCTCCCCGCCATGAAGATAGTGAACTAAACCTCTGAAACTGTAAGCAAACCCCCAATTAAATGCTTTCTTTTGTAAAGATTGCCATGGTCATAGTATCTCTTCACAGTAATAGAACACTGAATAAGACAATCTGATAGGTAGTTAACACAGTGTATGGAATGATTTGTTTAAAATCTAAAAGGATGGTTACTATAAGATTTCTCCTAATTGATTGTCTAACTCCTTCATGTCAATGGATCACAAATATCCTATCTATGTATGTGCTGTATTTACACACATGCACACACACACACACACACACACACACACACACACACACACAGAGCAGTGAGCCATTTTGTCTTCTAGCAGTTGACATAGACACTTTAAGAAATTAGGTTATCGTTTGGATTACGTGTGCTACTGCCCTCTGCTGGCTTCAAGTTGTCATGTCTGACTAAGGCAGCCAATAGGAAAATACATCTCATACTTATAAAATGTTGTAGTTCTAAAACTTTCCCAAATGCAGCTGCCTGGGAAAGGACAAAAATATAAGTCTTTATGTGAACAAATCTTTTAAAAGTGATTGTAAAAGTTAAATCAGGATTATGACATCGATATGCATGGATAGCCCTTCCACAGTAAAGACTAGTGTGTCAATACTGCCTAGGTTGAGGTATACGCATACACTCATACCTACATGCATGTGTACACATGTCAATGAACTTTGGGAAAGTGTTTTCCACTTGAGATTTTGCAAATTTGGAAATTAGAAAGCACAGGCAGTATTAAAGCTTCTTTAGATAAATAACTTGAGCTTAATTGTTCTGCCTGTCAGCAGCTAGAGATTTTCCTAGTATGATAGAGTCTCCTATGCAATTCTTTATGTCTCAGTTGTGTAGCTGGCCTGGATGGTTGAGTCCTTGAATGTAGGTTCATGTATAGGCATGCTTCTTCCTGTCTCAGAGCCTGACCCTGGACTTGTGTGTTTTGGGTTCTCTGTAAATGCTTATTGAGTGAATCAGTCAGGCAGGCATTTAAGGCATTTGGGTGTTGAGGTCTAAAAGCCATGGTTGAGTATTGACCTCACCTATGGATCTGGGCAAGTGTTGCTAACCAGCCCCTCCCCAGTGAGCTGAGAGCTGGTTGTTGAGCAGTTATCAGCACTGCTGGGCCAACCTGCAGCAACTTTTTAACCAACTTTGATAAAAGGCTCAAAAAACCCAGTGTTCTGGAGTAGTGTTAGAGTTGCCCACTTCCTTTGCCGGTGAAATTTCCCTGCACATTGGTGTGTGTTTTAGAAATGGGTGAGATGTGAGTTTAACCGTGCCATTGCCAGTAGTATCTTCCTTAATCTTCACCTGGGGTGTGCCTCCTGGTGCAGCCATTTTCAAAGCTGCCGAGGGAAGAGAAGCAGAGGGAGTTGCCATAGATACGACAGGCCCACCCTGCCAAACGAAGGTGCAGGTGGTGAACATCACTGAGTGAGATAAATAACCCCATCCTCCATCTGTCAATAGGAAAGTGAGGCTCACTGAGTTGAAATAACTTAAGCCAGGGCACAGATAGGGAATTTGAATTTGAACCCAATTACTGGTCTGTATTAGACCGTCTTTTTTCCTTCCTCCTAGTAGGTGGATGGTGGTAATCCTCATCTTGTATGTCAGTCAGTTTTGTGTCTCCAGTACAGAGCAGCCGAGATAACTCACTTAGAAAAGATGTCTTTGCCTCCTGGGTTTGGAGGCTCCAGTCCGTGATCTCTCGGGACCTCTAGTAAGGCAGCGTATTATGGAAGGAACTCACAATCCCCACCAGCAAGCAAGAGAGGAGGAAGAAAGAATCAGGGTCTCAGTTCTCATTCAAGACCATGCCACTAGTGACCTAAGCACTCCCTTCAAACCCCTTCCTCTCAAAGGCTCCATACCCACCAATAGTGCCTCTCCAGTGTACCAGCTCTATAACACAGCAGGCCTTTGCGGGGACATTGATGATTCAGACTTTAGCAACTGCCGTTAGTGATATGCCCAGCGTAGTTTGGTGCGTTTTCTATAGTTTTTAATGCAGTTTATGGAGTCTGTATTATTTTAGATTAAAAATGAGAAAACCTAGGTCAAAATGTCATTTTTTTTTTTTGGACAGGCATAATGAATGGCCATAGTGTTTGAACTAGCAAAGATGGGTATGTTAAAGGCCCGCATACTCTACAGCACAGAGCCTTAGATGTGAGGACGGTGACAATGGGGAAGTTGTTAAAGATTGCTAAGAGGTTTGAAAAGGAAAAGAGAAAAGCTGTTAGAAATATCAGTATGAGGCCGGTGGTGCGCACCTTTAATCCCAGCACTCAGGAGGCAGAGGCAGGTGGATCCATGGGAGTTTGAGGCCAGCCTGGGCTACAGAGTGAGTTCAAGGTCAGCCAGGCCTACACAGAGAAACTTGCCTCAACAAAACAAAACAAAACAAAAAACAAACAAACAAACAAAGGAAGAAAGAAAAGGAAGACCTGTCAGCCTGCGCAGTTCTTACAGGACTAGATTTAACTAGTTGATCCCTGCGTGTCTAAGTCTGTGCACTGATAGGACAGGACGGAAACAGCAGTAAAGTGTCTTACGATGCTCCCTTGAGGTTGAGGCATGGCCCATAAGCCTAGCACTTCACACTTATTCCCCTCCACAAGTGATACTCTTGACTTGAACTCCAGAGCAAGGGATGGTACTGACTTACTGCAGTGGCTACACAAGAGATGTATCTCTCATTCAGTTTTAAAATTTGAAACATAAATAAATAGATACTTTTAAAATCCAAAGCTCTCCAGAAGTACATAATAGCAAGCTGAGTTGGAAACATTGAAGTACACTGTGGGACTTGTTTTACTAACCTTGATGTTTTCCAAGTTGGTATTTAAGGAAGCTGGCTTCTCCTCTAAGAGCTGACTGGAAAAGACACTTATCAAGACTTTGAAGACTTGCTCAGATCTGCTTGTATTACAGTGGGCTTACCATGGTGTCTGTTATTAGAGTAGATGACCCATCATTGAAAATCGCCCACTTGTCCGCCTTGGTCTTTTTTCCTTCTGTCTTTAGCCGCAGTAATATGCCATATCCTTTCATACTGACAGCAGTAATGTTTTGTCTTTGTTCCACACAGTTGTTTGCATTTAAATGCTATTTTGTAGGTTGTTTGTTTTGATGGCGTGATCCCCTTGAGATAAATTGTCTGGAGATAAAGCCCTCTGATGCTCATTGTTAGCTTGAGAGTTTGGAACCCATGTAATGCATGAACTATATTAATATGTGGTAGTAGATGGCGTGTGTGTGTGTGTGTGTGTGTGTGTGTGTGTGTGTGTGTGTGTGTGAGAGAGAGAGAGAGAGAGAGAGAGAGAGAGTGCGTAGCTCTGGCTTGTCCTGGAACTCAGAGATCTGCCTGACTCTGCCAGGATTAAAGGTGTGTGCCACCACACCAGATTTGTAGATGGCTTTTAAGGCTGTTCCTTAATAAGATGTATTTGGATCCAGAATGAAAAATGAGTTTCTGTCTAGAATTAGAAAATGAGCTGCTTTGTTAATTTATTAAAGACAATTTTAAAGACTGTCTGTACCAGCGCTCTCACATTTGAGGGTGAATCAGAACCACTGAGAGATCTCCTTAGTACAGGCCACTGGTCCCTACCTGCATAGTTTCAGTAATTCTGAATAGCGCAACGATTTGCATTTCCAAGATTCCCAGGTACTGCTAATGCCAGTTCACTTTGAGAACATGGGTCTAGTCATTATGTCCATGCAGGAGAAGGCCCGCCACTAGATGGCAGCAGAACACTTCTTAGAGGGTAGTCATTGGCCAAATTGTCCTAGGTTCCTTGATCCGTTGTGTAAAAGTCATTGCATTGTTAGAATTAGCATTCTGGAGCCTGATCTGTTCCATATACATAAGAAGTAAAGATGTTTGAGTCTGTCAAACCTGGGAAGCTGTGGGGCTATCACTGTTGCAGTCTTTCAAGATCTGCTCACCTAGAATGAAACACCTTTCAGTTATTTGTGCGGTTCCATTTTATTTACTGGGATTGCTGCAGGACTTGTTACAAAACAGGAGCAAAGGGGTGGGAGAGATGTCTCAGCGGTGAGGAGCACTGGCCGCCCTGCAACCACCTGCCGGTTCGGGGACCCGGGCCTTCTGGTCCCCAGGAGCACCAGGCACATGGATTTGCATATGTGTAGATGCAACAAATATTTTATGTGACACATATAAAATAAAGACATCTTTATAAATAAAGAAACAGTTCCTTTAAAATATATAAAAACAGTGCTGGAGAGATGGCTCAGACGTTAAAGGCTAGGATTACAACCAAAATATATAAAAACAAATACACGTCTTGTGAATCATAAAACAAGTGGGATTTATGCTTCTAAATGAATGGATTTTGATTTGTCAACTTTTAGAATCACTTTAAAATAGCTCTTTACACAAAGATTCCACATGGTGGTCTGTAGTGGTGATGACTTGTCCTGTCCTGTTTGCTAAGCTCTGTGCACATTATATTAGCATGTCTTATTTTGAAATAGTAAATTAGTCGTTTTTTTTGGTTTTTTGTTTGTTTGTTTTTTTTTTTTTTTTTTAACACATTTTAAACACTAAGTACTGTTGGGATTTTCTAGACCCTTAACAATACTTTTTCTATTGTTTCAGTTTTCTTCTCGGACTTGTTTGTTTGTTTGGTTTGGTTTTTTCTTGGCCTTTTTAGCTGAAACTCTGGTTAGATTTCAGTGACCGAACAGGGTATGAAAAGGACTAACACGGAAATACTAAATGGGAGCCACTCAACTAGATTAAAAAGCCAGACCAGCACTGCATTGTGTCTCTGGTCATTGGCAAGGGCTGAGGTGGGCCTAATGCTAAGCAGAGCCAACAGTAGAGGCAGAAGTAGACAGATGTGAGGAGTGTTTTGTGAAACACTGTAGTCCTCTTTTAATGACATAAAATTGTAATGTCTTGTGGTCAGTGGAAAGGAGCATTTATGAGGAAGACACGTAACATGGCTGAAGTGGCTGATTCTTCCAGAGATGATTATCCAGACTATTCTTTTCCTGTTTCTGTAGCTACAGATGAAGTCATGTGTGCGTGCTGTACATTTCTGTATAGCATTACTTACGTACAGAAGTGCAGGCTGGTAAATTGGTAGTGTTAGCTGCATGCGTAATTTGAAATTTCCTACTGTCTTCATTTTCAAAAGGAGAAAGGAGAGATTTGTAATGTTTTATTTCACCTACTGTGTCTAAAATACTATTTAGGGCTCAGTGGTTGAGAGGAGTGGCTGCTTTTCCAGAGGATCCAGGTTTAATGCCCAAGACCCAGGCAGTCTCACACCCCCTTCTAGGCTCTATGGTTACTAGAAATGCACATGGTACCCAGATGTACATGTAGTCAAAATACCCATCCATATAAAAAAATAAAAATTTCAAAGTAATAAAGATAAAATATTATTTTCACATGTAATACACATGAAAGTTCCTCAGGAGTTTTTTTGGCCTAGGGAGGGACTGAAATCAAAATCGTCCCGCACACTGGAATCTACACTAGCCACACTGCTTATGCTTGTTAGCCACACATCACACGTAGCTGCTTCCTGAGATGACACGTCACTTGTGCTGTTTCACGTCTCTGTGACAGAGAAAGGTAAGAAATAGTAAGAGATGGCCAGACCAGCTAGACCTGCACTTCTTAGTGGTTCTGGTGGATATTCGAATCAAACCATTTTTTCCTGGGCTTGTCACTCCTGCTGCTGGCATGGCTAGTAGTTAGGTTTCCCCCAAATTGTTTAGACAGCCAGTGTAAAAGGAAAAGTGCAGTGTTTCTGGGGCTCCTGTTACATTCGCTTCTGTAGGAAACGTGTGCTCATTTCAATCCGCAGCTACAGTACTTCATATTTTGCAGCTGATGTGGTAAATCAGTTTCATATGGTGTTGGGCAAGCTGGAAGGTTAAGCCTCTTAACTTCAGCAGCCAGCATATTCTAGTTGCTGTAAACAATTAAGCCTGTCAGCAATTGACCTTGGGAATGCTAATTTGCTTGTCCCTGGGTGCTGCCTCAGGCCCTGGCTTTCTCTCTGTGGGTGGGAGTTATGAACCTGGTTTGGAGAAGAACTGGAGGCATTTGAGGCCAGCTCCAAACAGATGCACTTCTTGCTTCATTTTTGCATGTGACCACAGTTGCAAGAGGCATATTCTTGCATGATATTTTTTTAAGGCCTGTGGAATCAGAGACCAAAGTTGAAAGGCAGCTTCTTTTACCTTTGGATCTGTTTTTGCCCTTTCGTAGAGTCCTGATCTGTCATGGTGAAGATTGATTTAAAACTGACAGTTTCTCAATGTGAGTTCATTGTGTTTCTTAAAACTATTAGAAGAGTTGGAAGTCATCTTTTGTGACACACACACCTTCCCTGCTTAGTGATTTTTACTCACAGGGTCTTACCATATAGCCCAGGCTTACCTCAAACTCAGTCCTCCTGCCTCATCTTCCAGAAGGCCAAGATTACAGGTTACAAACACAGCCGTTAGGTTTGAGTTCATTGCAGCTATTAGTGTCTGGTCCAGAATAGGCTGGGTAACTGAGGAGAAGGGGTGCTCGCTGGGGAAGTTACCCCTAGGGAGAAGTTCTGCAGGGCAGTGCTTTTCTCTGTGTGCATGCCTGGGAGAGAGGCTCCTCCGAATTACTGCCACTGTAAACTGGTGATGGCGCAGTGGCCGAGGGGACCCGAAGACAGAAATCTCACCTTTCTTCTGGACTGTCAGGGTTTGGGTAGTGAGAAGAGAAAGGTGTGGTCAAGAAAGAGAAGTATTGAGCTCAGTTGTCTTTAGGACAGGGAATTTATTAGCACTACAGCCTGCCCTGTGGTCCAGGCTGATGCCAGAGGCTTTAGTTCTGCCACACATGGGAAGGTGTCTACTCATAAAGGTTTCAGAGGGAAGGGGAAGTCTTACACTGTGTGGAAGGAGGTCTAGTTAATATGTCACTTGAGCTAGGTGACCCTGACCACAGTCAGGTTGCTTTAGATTTTGATTAGCAAGGGGGAGAGGCAGATTTGGCCCTTGTGAGGGCTGTGTGAGGGGAACAGGTTCTGGGGCAGGGCATGGCTCATCAGCTCTTAGCAATAGCATCTGCACGTGGGGAGTCTGGTTCTCATACAGTGCTTGGGCAAAGTACAACGTCATACTGTACAGTACAGTACTGTAGAGTATCGCAGAAAACTGACTCAAAATGCTATTTGAACTGTTTTGGTTTATTATTAGGTAATTGTTAATACTTTTTTTGTTGATTGACCACCAGTTAATTTTTGGCCCATACCTTGAGAAGGTTAATAATTTAGTTAGCAGCTATGGCAAATATGTATACATGCAAAGTTAGGAGAGCTACATGATAATAAATGACATAGTTCTGATTAGTAGATTATCAGTCTGTCTGATCAAAACAAGAGTCAGGAAGTCCTTCACCTCTTCACTTATTACAGAGCAACTTGATTGTATATCAGTATGTACACGTCTTTTGTATATTCTGTGTAGTAGGTGACTTCTGAAAACAATTAATATATATGTGTGTTTGGGTACGTGCATGTGTGAGTGCACGTGTCAAGTCCAGAAAAGAACACTGGATCCTCTGGAGCTCTGTGAAGTGATTGTAAACTGCCTAATGTGAGTGCTGGGAACCAAACTTAGGTCTTCTGCAAGAGCAGTGTGTGCTCTTAGCCATCTTAATTATCAATAATTGTCTCCATAGATTGTCTACATTTGATCATTTCTCTACCTATGACCACAGCACTTGGCTTTTCCTCTCCAAAACTGCTAGCTATAAATTTGTCCACCCATGTTAAACTATTGAGCATAGTTTACAGGAATGTGGTGTCACTGGTTACATCCCTCCGTATACACTCCAGTCACAGAGACCGACTCTAAGTACCACTGTAGTGCTCTGTAAACCTCTGCCTTCATTTACATGACTTCCTCTCCCTGAGATGTCCTTCCCCTGTCGAGTGCTGGTGGGGCACCTGTTCATCACTCACACCCGAGGTTCAGTACCACCTCTCGTCTTCGGTTCCTCTGTGTCTGCTGTACATTCATTCATCAGAACAGTGGAGCAACTTCTTTTCACTGAGCTGTTTTCCTGTGTATATTCACACCACCAGATGGACAGAGAGGTTTGAAAAGGCCACTTAATTATGTCCTGTTTTGCATGTTTTGGCGTTGTGTTCCAAAATATCCTTATGGTGATATTTTATTTGTGCTGAAATGTGATTTTATTTGTATGTTAATAAAGTTGCCTGGAGATCAGAGCTAAGAGTAAGCCATTATCAGAAGTCCAGCGGTGGTGGCACACGCCCTTAATCCCAATCACATGTCAGGCAGAATCTCTGTGTGTTCAAGGACACAGCCAAGCGGTGACCTGAACCTTTAATCTCAGTATGAACCATAGAGACCTGGAGGTCTGTATAGACAGGCAGGGACGAGGAAGTCATGTGGTTGGGTTTAGAACCAATGAGAAGGCAGAACAGAAAGGCAATTAAAAAGACAGGACACAGGAAGAAGGTCTCTCTCTGAAGGGAAGGACAGCAGTGAGTAGTATGATAAGGTGATCTTAGCTCTTGGCTACTGCTCGATCTTTGGGCTTTTAACTCTTTATTTGGCTCTGTGTTTCTTATTTAATAAGACCGTTTAGAATTTCATCTACATATCCTCTGTACTAAACTCAGCTGAGGAGTATCTACAACAGCATACAAACAAGTGATGGTGTTGGTCAGCAGTGAGCTGTACTTTGTTGACTCCTGTTCTAGAGAAAGGTATTCTGTGGTAGTCTCTTCCATATCTGTAATGATTAAAATTTGTAAACTGAAATATAAAATAGCATCTCCAAAGAAGTTGTGGAAAGAATAGCAGAGATGGCCCGATGGGTAAAGGCATTTGCCATGAAGCCTGACAACCTGAGTTTGATCCCTTGAACCCCCATTGTGGAAGGAGAGGACTGGTTCCAACAAGTTGTCCTCTGACCTCCACATTTACGATGTGCACACCCACCCACACAATTGTTTTTAAAAAAGGAAATGATTCTTGCATGTGTTATGTGTATGGTTTACTAAGCTATTAATTTCTAGTAGAAAATAATTTTTAAAAAGAGCATGGTGTGAGCCGTAGCAGCTTCTCTGCCATAGATTGCTGCTGACAGATCTTACTTGTGAAGTTAATCTGTGATGTATTTTACAGAAGCCCTCTACATTTTCTGA
>CABHPQ010164407.1:19393-41769 GCA_902168405.1 Peromyscus aztecus
CATGCGCCACCACCGCCAACCATTGTTTTTATCCTATCTTTATGAAAAGCTTCAGAAATTAACCAGATTTTTTAAATGTATCTATTTGTGTGAGCCTAATTAAAAGCCTCACAGATGTTCACTAGAAAGTGATAATTTGTAGCTAAAACTAGAAGCAAATCTAGAGACTTTAGAAGGAATGCTGGATGCAGTTTCAAAAATAGATGTGAGTGAATAGCAGCTAGGATATTTAGGAACAAAGCTTATTTTAAAACAAACACTTTTGTAGAAAGCATTATTTATGGAATTTCACATCCAGTTTTAGTTTTCTAGTTTGATAAAGGCCTAAAATAATTTAGGAACATAAAAATAGAGAAACAGCTGGTTGAGTTCTAGATTTGTTGAAAACAATGATTTGATCCTTTTTTTTTTTTCTGTCTTAAAATCCTGTGAATTAAGAAAAGAATCTAAGACAAAAGACAGTCTGTGACTCTAACTTTAAATGACACAGAGCAGTGGCCCCACATCTTCCCATGCATTCGGGTAGATCAGTGGCCCCACATCTTCCCATACATTCGGGTAGATCAGTGGCCCCACATTTTCCCATGCACTAGATCACCTGCGGGGCTTGTAAAGTTAAAGGTTGCTTTTTGTCACTGTTTGCTATTGGACTGTGCCCCAAGATTGCCAGGTCAGTCTTCTGGTTTAGGCCTCTGTGGTTGGTGTTTCTAGTGAGTTCATGGTCAGAGTAGATGCTCCTGGGCTGTCTGTACTCAGGACCACTGAACTACAGAAAACATGTAATAGAAAGCCATCACACACCAGCAAACTGACAGGAGACTCTAACTGCTGGATTTTGTTTGTCTTTCTTTGGGTTTTTTTTTTTGAGGGGTGATATTTATTTTATTAATGATTTATTAAAAGGAAATGTTTCTACATTTTACATAAGAATTGTAATGGGTGAGTGCTGGGCATGAACAGCTGTAATTCCACCACACAGGAGGCCACGGCTGGAGGATACTGAGTGTGAGGACAGCTTATACTACATATTGAGACAAAGTTCAACAAAAACATACTGGTGACCCTAAGACATTGTATTCTAATGTCTGTGTGAGTCATTGTGATAGCATAACTTACACCAAATGTGCTTTTTCATAAGGTAATTGCCTAGGAATTAAAAACTGCTGAGCAGAGCAGAGCGGAGCTGTAGGTCTTGCTTCCTCTGCAAAGCCAGGTCCAGGCAGACCTCATGGGGTAGCCTCCCCAGTGTCTATTCAGTGGTAGCTGGCTGTTCTGTTTTTCCATTTTTAGCTTGTATCACGATAATTTTTTAATAAAATTGGGGATCCTTTCATGTGTTTTCTTTGACATTCATCTCTGTTGAAGTTGCTATTGTATTTTATCCCTATTTGTTATTAGACTATCTTTTTTTCTTTATTGCACTTAAAGACTTTGTATATTCTAAGTGTAGATTCTTCATCAGATACATAATATATATTTTCTTCCAGTCTGTATTCTCAGCGGACTATTTTAAAAAGCAGAAGTGTTTTATTTTGGTGATCTGCAGTGTAACTCGAATTGCTAAATGGTCTTTTTATAAAATACCCGGAGCCTGATATTGGGGTAAATGCTGAAAGATCAGAGAGACAAAGGAACAAGCCACCTCTTACCTCTAGGACTCCTCAGCCTGAAAAGCTTTCCTCAGCTGAAAGACTTTAGTTCCTGTCTCCTCAAGCCTTATATACCTTTCTCTGCCCACCATTAGCCCACCATTATCACTTCCTTCTTAGTGCTGGGATTAAAGGCCTGTGTGCTTCCCAAGCAAAGGCATGAGATCTCAAGTGCTGGGATTAATGGTGTGTGACTCCCAAGTATTGGGATTTAAAGTATGTGCCACCACTGCCTGGCTCTATTTTTCTCCTAGACTGAGTCAGTCTCATGTAGTCCAGGGTGGCTTTGAACTCACAAAGATCCAGACAGATCTCTGCCTCCCGAGTGTTAGGATTAAAGGTGTGTGCAACCACTGCCTGGCCTCTTTGTTTACTCTAGTGGCTTGTTGTGTACTCTGATTTTCAGGCAGATTTTATTGGGGTACACAATATATCACCACACTGCAGTTTATAATTTGCTCTCTTATGGATTGTACTTTGGGTAACATATCTAAGTCTTTGACTGAACTCCAGTTTCCGAAGGTTTTCTTCTGTAAGTTTTTTCCCCCTCAAAGTTTTGTTTTGCACTTTGTATGTGCATAAGGTATGAGGTATGCATCTGTTTTGCTTTTTCCTTTTCATCTTCCGTTCCTGCTCTTTTCCCCTTCACTCTTTGCTTCCCCTTTCCTCCTTTTTCTTTTCTGTCTTTCCTCCTTTTCCTTCTCTTTTCCTGTGGTTCCAGCACCACTTGCAGACGAGTTTCCCTCTGGTGAACTGCCCTTGTCCCTTGGTTAGGTCAGTTGTCCATGTATGTGCATATCTGCTTCTGGACTCTCTTCGGTTCATCTCTTGGTGTTTCTGCGAAACATCACGTTATCCTGATAATGAAGCCTTATAATGTAACTTCAAATCAGGTAGTATTGGACCCCCACTGTTTACTCTTTCGACATTGTTTTGTTCATTCTGGGTTCTCTGCATATCCTATGTATTTTATAATCAACTGAACACTTCATTCAAAAGTCAGCTGAGATTTTGGTTTGTCTTGTGTGCCTGCAACCTGGAAGCTTCCCCAAGAGGCTAAGGACTATTAGCCTACATCATAGGCTTCTAGCCACTCTCCTCCCTTTCTCTTTGCACATGGTTAGTGTCTTATGAACCTTTACAACTTTTTCTTGTACCTTTTTTTTTTTTTTAATTTGGTTGCTTCAGACCAGCACCCATCTTGATCAGAAGTAGAAGTATTCTAGCAGACTTTTGATAAACAAGAATGTAACATCAAAGAAAGAGAATTGGTTACTTGGGAAAAGGATTAGAAAGAAAAGATATTGACAAAGTAAATGACCAAGGAAGTACAACAGTCCTGCGGGAGAAACAGTCTAGATAGAAACAAGGTAGCTTGGGTCGGAGAGGAGGTGCTCAGTGATTGTGGTGGGCAGGCTTGAAGAAACTTCTCCATTAGTGAGATGTGGAGGATGCCTAGAAGGAGCAGCCACCGTGACATCAGGGTTTAGGTCTTGAATTTTCTCTGGTTCTGTTTGGTTGCTGTAGCTGGGTGCTTGCATGTGGGTTGTGATCTACTGGATCCTCCCATCTTATAAAAACTGCTACAGTGTTATAATTGGTAACCTTGTATTTCAGAACCACTTGCTAAGTGAATACTTAATAGTTCTTTATTTCTTATTTTATACTTGATTGTACTTGTTTTCCCAAACCAGATACAGTAGTGGGTGGTCATTTTATTACAGTTTACTTTACTTTACCAGCAAGTTCCCTGTTAAGTTTCTAGTAGGTTCAAGTGTCAGTAGTTCATTATTTCTTTGATGCAAGCTTTTTAAAGAAGGGAAGGCAGACAGTCTTGGACATCATTGCTGATGTAGGGCAATCATGGAAAGTAAAACATTGTAAGATAATTAATATAAGTACAAGTGTAAGAAAACAAACAATTACCCTTTGATGCCTGACATATCTTATGATTCCCAAGACATACTTTTTGATGTCCGAGACGTACCTATGATGCCTGAGTCATACCTATGATGTCCGAGACATACCTATGATGCCCAAGATGTACCTTTTCAGGAACTTGAATGATATGGAAGTGCAAATATGAGGACAGGACAGGCATTATGATGTTTATAGTAAGTTATCATAGGCTCGGTTTCTGAAATTGCCAGTGATTAAGTTTTAACTGATTGATTTGCTATTATTTGTATGAAATCAAATTTATTTGGCTTTCAAAAATAATCATAGAAATTATGTTCCAACGGATATGTGATGGCTATTCTTGGTTGTCAGTTTGACTACATTTGGAAGTAACTAAATCCCCAAAATAGAGGGCACACATGTGAGAGATTTCTGCTTAATTTGAAGTGGGAAGATCTGCTTTGAGGTAGGAAGACACACCTTTAACCCAGATCGTATCGGGGGCCATACTTTCTGCTGGAAACCTCTATAAAGACATGGAAGAAGGAAGATTTGTTATTGCCTGCTTGCCCTTGCTCTCCTAGCACGTCCATTCTTTGACTGGCATTAGAGTCTACTTCTTTGGGATTCCAGTGTATGCTGAAGACCAGCTGAGATGTCCAGCCTCATGGACTTAGCAACTACTGGATTCTTGAACTTTTCTGTTCATAGCCAGCTATTGTTGGATTAGCTAGACCACAGCCTGTAAGTCAGTCTAATAAACCCCCTTTCTATACATATACAGAGAGATTTAGTCTCTGAGTTCTGTTACTCTAGAGAACCCTGACTAATACAGCATATGAACATGACATAATTATTTGACCCAAATACTTCCCACTTTAACAACAGCCAAGAGTTAGATCAATAACAGAGATTGTAGACCCTGTGAGATAGGTCTTTTCACTTAACAAATTTAGCAGGGATCCTAAAATTCATATGTATAGTTAGGTTCTTTTTCATGGTTAAATTGTTTAATTTGTTTCTTCATTAACTATTTTGACAGGCTGGACCTAGTAATCTTTTTTCTTTCTTTCTTTTTTTTTAATGTGCATTGGTGTTGGGTCCCCTGGAACTGGAGTTGCAGATAGCTGTGAGCTGCCATATAGGTGCTGGGAATTGAACCCGGGTCCTCTGGAAGAGCAATCAGTGCTCTTAACCGCTGAGCCCTCTCTCCAGCCCCCAGCAATCTTTTTCTTATTACAAGCTTTAAGATAATTTAAAATAAGTACAGAGATATGGTTTGTTTGGATTTGCTGTGTTGTTTTGAGACAAGGTTTCACTATGTAGTCCAAACTGGTTTCTAGTCTCCTTATTTGCAGGTTAAAGACTGCTAGCTCTTTTCCCTGAGTAGCTATCTCATTTCATGAATTTGATAGTTTTGTTCCTCATCACTCTAAGTCCTCCCTTCTTCCTATTTTTTTTTTCCTCTAGAGTGATTGACATCCTACAGTAAGGATGCTTTCCAGTCTTCACATGTCTTATGAGGACTCGTCCCTGGACTTGGCTTATGCCCCAGAGGTGTTAAAATATAGTTGGGAAATGGATTCTGCTATATCACAGACCTTGATCTGAGTCTTCTCCATGGTTCATTAGCTCATGTGATGTCAGTTCATTGTACTTGGGCCCTCTGAGCCATGTTTTTGTCCATGAAGTGGCAATGGTATCTTCTTTACAAACCCATTATAAGGGTCAACTGAGAAGCGTCCATGTGAATTAATTAGTGCCTACCACATAAGTCCTCTACTGATAGGAGCTGTTTATTTAACTAATTGAAGAAAAAACTAAGAAAAGGCAATATTGTCAAATTAATGTACCATAGAACATTGGGGAGGCCTGCTGATAATTAGGCGATAGATGAAATTCATAAAGACCTCCTCTTCCTGAATGAAATAAGAGTTCCAGATTTCAGAAACATGAATTTTGATCAACTTAGAGTTTGAACTTTAGGTTAGAAAAAAAATTCAGCAGCTCTAATAAAGGAAGGGAGAGGTTTGGCTTAATAACAGTCTCCCTTGATGTGTTGTTGTTTGTGTTTGTTTGAATTGCAAGCTGAAGTACCATTGACGTAGTGATGTAAGTGTGGTAATGGTACTACAGCCATTGCTTGACCTGTGCTTACAATTCTTGTCTTCCATTCTGGAGTCCATCTTTAAAATGACAAAAGAAGGCAAGCCAGCTAATTGGTGATTGTTATTTGTTGTGGCAGCAAAGAGTTGGTGAAAGATCGCGGGAAGCAAAGATTAACTGTTCCCCTTCTGATCTTTAAAGGACTGAGATCATCGCTAAGAAAATGGGGACTTGGTTAGACCTGGGAGGAAGCTTGCTTGAGCTCTAGAGCTGAGGTATGAGGTTCAAGTCTTGCTTCTGATATTGAGGAAGAATCAAATTATTCTGTCTGTAGTAGTCTCATGAACCACATACAGCAAGAGTAAAATCACTTTATACAAGGGCTATGAGGTGTCAGTAAGTTAATGTGTAGAGCAGTTCAGGTTCATTGTTACCTCTTCCTGGTGCTGAACCAGCCTTTTCTGTGAGGCCTCCACTAATTAGAGCAGGTCAGCTGTGGAACAAACTTTCTCAACACACCAAGTCAGACAGAGTCCAAGTGGTTGTCCATGTTTCTGAGGACATTCTGAATGGGGTAAACACTTGTTGCCTGTAGCTGGAGTTTTCTCCAGTCCTGCCCAGGCCCACAGCCACTCAGACCCAAGTAAACACACAGAGACTTATATTACTTATAAGCTGTATGGCCATGGCAGGCTTCTTGCTATCTAGTTCTTATATCTTAAATTAACCCATTTTTATTAATCTATAAGTTGCCACGTGGCTTGTGGCTTACCAGTACTTGCTTCTCATGACAGCGGCTGGCAGTGTCTCCAGACTCAGCCTTCCTCCTCCCAGAATTCTCCTCTCTGCTTATTCTGCCTATACTTATACTGCCTGTACTATACTTCCTGCCTGGCTACTGGCCAATCAGCGTTTTATTTATCAATCAATCAGAACAACACATTCACAGCATACAGAAAGACATCCCCAGCAGTCGCCACTGTTTGTAAGCAGATACACCACTGCCCCATTGCTTGCTCTTCGGGACAGCAGATGCCAGGCAAAGAGACCCTGCTTGGTGGTGATGACTGGTGGGTGAGGAGTGCATTCACTACCCTCCAGTTCTGTCCCTTGCATAGCATCACTGTCCTTGCTTTTCGTGTGGAACTTGTTTCTGTTGCTTTTATGTTGTTACTTTAGAGCAGATGTCCTGGAGTTAAAAGAGGCCATGTTCTCATTCTTCTTGTTCCTGTACATGAAGACTAGCAACTAAAGGACACGGATTTCACTGCGAGACTGAAGTCGTTTCTCCTAACGTGTTATGTTTTGAGGCCTTGTTTCCATTCTGTCTGGCACTATTTTGATGTCTGTAGTCATTTTCAGAAGGTGCCATGTTATACATAGAATAGCTCTATGAGAAGACTACACTGTTGGGAACCTCAGCAGTGTTGGCAGGGCAGAGAGCTTGCGGGCTGGAGATGCCACATGAGTGTATCCTGTCAGTTTGCAACTATATGCTTTATTAATCTTAAAACATTGCTTTTAAATATGTGGAAAAACTGCATAATTCTGTACTTACCAGCTTAAGTGAGACAGACTTATGTTAAGAATATTAGGAAGTATGAATAATAAAGGAAAATAGCCTTCACTTTTCATGGGTCTGTGTTCCAGATATGGTGTGGATGATTTTCCAATATCCTCTTTAAGTTTCTCAGTCACCATTGTAGACTTACTCAGAAGAGATTCCTCTTTGTCTTTACTGCCTGAAAGTCATGCAGGAGCTTTGGTGTTGGTCCAGAGTCAAAGCCAAACTCTGTTCCCTAAGCCTCTTTCCTGGGTCTCCAAGTCTCCCACTGTAAATAAAACGTGGCTTAGACAGAACTGATGTTAGTTGGAAAATGCTGCTGTGAATATTGCTTCTTGCCTTGAGCTCACTATTTCTCTCCAGTCTAGTAGGAAGAAATGGCTGGCTGGGATGTAGGGGAAGTGTTAGAGTCAAGGGAAAGACTGACCCTGAAAACTTGTGGGGACCAAAAGAGAGTCTGTGGGTGTGTTGTAACTGAGAGGAGCCCATGGTGCTTTAGTAGCTGGCTGCATTCAATTCTGTGATTTTGGGACGCCTTTGCCATGGTAGCTTATGGAGTACCAGCAAATGTTTCTTTTGTCCTTATAATGCCTGTCTAATGAAGGGAGATGGAGTCTGAGGAGGAGTACAGGGGACTGGTCTCTCTCCTCTCCTTTCCTCTCAGAGGAAGACGATTCAATAAGCCTTTAGATAAGGAACAACATGTTCATTACTCCATGGTAAGCTTCTGTCTGAAGTCTGTGGTAGTTCAGACACTGTGGCTGTGCCTCTGGTGCTAACTTCAAGTCATAACTCCACTATTTATTAACTCCATGACCTGGCCAGATGATTTCACCTCTCTGGGAGTTAGTTTCCTTATCTCCATTGTGTGCTTAATAATACACAGTTGATGTGGGATCAGGAGGCAGTGTGTTCATGGATCCTAGGACAGAGTACCCATTGAAGGCTGGTCAGTTTTTCCGCCCCTGCCTTTCTTTGTGCATCTTCGGTGTTTTTGTTTGACTGTTGGAATTCTCAATCAGTCTCCATGGGGAGCAGTGAAACCATTTATTTAGCCTCTACCCCAGTCTGGTGAAAAAGCCATGGCCTTTTGCTAAACCATTCTGCCTCCTGTGGCAGTGGTAGCTGCTGTGTCTCTTCCTTTAAGGCATTTTCCCTGCCTGATGTGTGATAAGTGCCCAGTAAGCATTTGTGAACTTGGAAAGCAATGTCTGCAACACTTCTCACTGAACATTGAAGTCTGAGTTCATCTTGGTGCTTTGCAAGTTAGTACAAACTTGATACTTTTTAGTTCTGAGGGCAAGATGCTTTTAGGATTTGGATAAAGTACATTTGCAGATTAACCATCTACCCTTCAGTGGTTTTAGTAACAGATATGTTGAGTTAGTGCTAACTCTGAGCCAGGCTCTGCATTGAACACTGTACCTGCGTGTCTTATTTAGTCCTGATAACAACTTGATGAATTTGGTGCTGTTCTATATCTTTTTATTGTTTAAATTTTTTTAAAAATTTTATGTGTATGAGTGTTTGCCAGCATACATGAATATGCACCATATGTGTACCTGGTGCTGACTGAGGGCGGAGAAGGCATCAACTCTCCTGGATCTGGAGTTAGAGGTTCTTGTGAGCTGCCATATGGGTTCTGAGAATTGAACCCTGGTTCTCTGCAAGAATAACAAGTGCTCTTAACCACTAGCCATCTCTCTAGCCCCCACTACTGTTCTGGTACCCATTATAGAGATGTGGAAACAGTCTTTCCAAAGACTACAGAGCCTGTAATGAAGTAATTGAGGTTGGCTTAAACCTGAATTCCAGAGCTGCCTTCTCAGCCATGTGGTAGACAGCTTCCCGCTTTTGTGTTGATGGCATGAGGAGAGCTGTAGGTGGGTGGATGGCAGGAAGGGTGAGGAATTCTCCAGGGTTTCTCCTAGAGCTTGGGAAGAAACCAACTGCTGACTCGCTAATGCCATACACCTGATACTCCACTCTTACCTGCGGTGGGAGGCAGTTGTAACATGGGGATTCAGTTTGATTTTTACCACACTAATATCTGTGTAGAGGAATAATTACAACTTTGAAGTGCAGTGTAGTGAGAAGTAACCAAGTTTCTATTAAAGATTGCTCAAGCAGTGAGTAAGTCATTAAATTCAACTCTTGATGAATGTTGATTGCTTAATATCTGTCTGCCAGGAGACACACACAGATACATGTCACTAGAGATAGATAATTAGAGCTGATTTTACAGAGAAGTAGTGTTTTGGTTTTGATTTTGACAGGGAGAAGTTCAGGGCATGGTTTATATTGTCATCTGTTTGCATTTCTCAAGAAAAAAAAACGAGTAGGTGATTTTTGAATAAAATATCGAAGAACTGAGTTCTCCTTTGAAGGATCTGGAAGTACTTATTCCCAATTTTCAGAAAATAAAATCTTCTGGCCTCATGTGCCATTTGTTCTAAGAAATTTAAAATAAAGTCAGACAACCCTTGCTGCCTTCCTTCTTTCTTGCCAAAATGGTATGTGTACTTTATGACATTTAATGTTTATCAGATTCTTCTGAGTGTATGAGTCATGTTGACTCATAGGCAGCAATCCTTAGTAACACTAAATGTCTGCTTTGTCTTAGCTCAGTAATTCACCAATAAAATACATGGTGTTGAACTTAAACAACTACATGTAATTGGTGTGTTTCTGTTCAGACATGCTTATGTGCAGCTTCGTAGAATAAAAAAATTACCCTGATCCCACGGTTTTCATTTTTATGTTTAGGACAAAATTTGAGAAGATAGCTTAGCCATGGACAAAGCTGCTCAACTGAATCAGATATGCGGGTGGAAAGAATAAGTAGGTGACATTTGTTTTGAGGGTGTGCCTCCCTAGTGTGTGTGCGCACACATGTCCTACTTGTAAAGGTAAAGAGGTTTATGGATTGATAAGGGATGGAATATTTGGACCTATTCTGGACAGTAAACAGATGTCTGGGAAAAGACCTTATAGCTGAGGTCATAGGGAGATTTCACTAGGGCTTATCAAAAAGACATGTGAGGTGTAGTGAGGTGCAGTGGTCCCTGTGTGTGGTTGCTTGGAGAGACAAGGAGGGCAAGCCTAGACTTTGATGTTTGTTTCTAGTACTAGTGAAGACTTAGAGATCATGAATGACTTTCAGCTTGACTTCCCAAACCCTCAGAGCTAGGCCTCAGGGAAGTGTATTCTCCAGTGCATACCTTGGGCTGCAGCCACAGCACGCCTGTGGTTAGGGAAGGCCCTATTTAGAATAGTTGGTCCAGAACTGGGTCACTTACCATTTCCCCTCACTAACCTGGTTGCTGGTCTGGAATGGCACTTGGATTGGTCTATTGATCATAACCAGGTGGACTTAGACACACCACCATAAAGAACTGCTTCCCCCACCTGCTGCTGCTTTTCATCCTGTGGCCTAGAAAATTATACTGAGCAAATAGGTGTGAATCAAACCTAGACAGTGTTGGAGCTGAATGGGAAAGAAAATCTCATGCTCCCACGCTGTCATAAGGACACCATATTGCCATGCTTACCACCTACAGTTTTAGCCACAACCTGGAGTCATTCTCCTTGAGAGTCCAGCTCCATAAAAGCAGCTTACTCGTCTCCTCTCTCCTGCTAGCTGTCTCTTCTTCTGCCCTGGCCTTTCACATTCAGGACAACTGGCATCGAGGGCTACAGTTTGACCTTCATGCGTCCATATTTGTTCCTGCCTCAGCCATCATCTTCCTCTCATTAAAGTCTCATGAATTTTGTTTGAAGTTGAGATTCATTCTAGCACTAAGTCACCCATTTCTGCTTCAATGCTTTTTCAGCGCTTCAAAGCAGAGAATAGTAATAGTTATTGCTGTTGGTGCATTTTAACATTGAGTAACAGATGACGTGTCTAATGAATAGCGTGGCTGCTGAGATTGCATAATTATAGGTTTGTCTGACTTCAGAAAAACCATAAGCAGGCCAGCTTCATCCACTTAGAGACTCCTCCAATTATGTAAGCATCAGAGTATTTCAGTCTCAAATGGAGCCCTCTTCCAGTGATTATATTATTCTTTGTTTTCCTGGAGTTTGCCCCTGAGTAGGAAAACAAACAAACAAGACAGAAACTGTCTTCAAGGGATGGTTGTTTTGTGACTCTTTATCGAGTCACACTTGGTGTTAGGTAGAACAGGCTGGAGTCGTCCTGCATAGTGTTAGAAATAGCACAGATCAGCATTGTTGGGTAGCTTTAAAGAACAGCCTGATGCTGGCAAACTTACAGACAGCTACAATTCTATAATGCAAAGCAGGGATTATCTGTGCCCTCTGGACTTGGCTTGCTGGGGTGGAGGTAGGGGGGACATATTTCAGCTAGTTATTGTCCTAACTTCTTGGAACAATTTCTTAATTAATGTGCTAGGTGACAGGTCTCTCAGAGGCCTTGAGTTCTCCCCACGAGGCTTCTCAATGTGTGCATTGGCTTGGAAGTCAATGTTCATGTATTTCATGTAGGTTCGTTCAATTACTGAAAGAAAGGGCTGAGTCTAATGCATAATTGTTCATAGGATGACATACTGAAGAAATTTCAATATTCCCAGCCTTCCCAGGCCATGTTTGGTCAGAGGAGAGCAATTAGATATATGGGTAATAAAAATTATTTCTAACTGTGAGTGCTGCTTAGAAGCGCCTCTGCACTGGGTTCTTTGTAGGAGTCTGGTTCCCCCTGACCATTTCTCTGGATTCTTTTTGTCGCCTGGCAGGTGATTTTAGCAGCTTCCCTCTGTGTGCTTGTTGCAGGTGCTCTTGGACTAGTGCATCCTGGACTTCCGAATGGCTGCACTTGGCTGGTGGTCTCCATTCAGTGGGTGACTTGTGTGTTGTTAGCACTTCAAACTACCTGTGAGGATGGGAAGATACTTTCCCCATGTTAAAACTTAGTGGACTTCTAACCCCAGGGGAAGCATCCTTTTTCCTATCCCTTTCTTCTATTTGAGGAATTTAGAAAGAGCCTTCCAGGATCAGGACCACTAAGCCTCTGAGTCAGTTTCCCAGTGACCTACTTAGTATTGTGCTAAGGGACTGGCTGGAAGCTGAACTGAAGCTCGCAGGTTGTCTTAAATCCTTGTAAAGGAACTGGAGTCTTTCTCATATTTAATTTCTGTTTTGTTCAAGAGAGTGGCATCTATGTTTTGCCATTAGAGAGCCTGATTTGGAAGTTCTTCTCTTGGTACCAGTAACTTTGAACAAGTTACTTCAGCTTTCTTCTGCGTAAAAGGCAAGTAAAAACTGCCCATCTCTTTGATGGGTCTGGTAGTATGGGCCTGTAATATGCTGGAGGCCAAAGTAGGAAGATCCCTAGTTCAAGGCCCATTTGGGCTACAGAGTGAATTCAGGACCAGTCTGGGCAATTGAAAAGGGCCAGGGATGTAGCTCAGTGATAGAATTCTTGTCTCATAAATGTGAAGCCCTGAGTTTAATCCTTGGTGTTGAAAAATCAAAACAACAACAACAACAACGAAACAGCTGGCCGGCTGTTTCAGCGCTGCTGTGAGGTGGGATGCAAGGACAGTGTGCCAGTATAGTGCCGGTTCGTAAGGAGGCCTTGTTAACTGCTACAGCTGTTCTGCCGCTGTAAGTATGGGTCTGTTTCCATACTTGGTCATCTGTCCAGCCTCTCTAGTGGCAGTCCTGCAGGTAGGGGTACAGGTAATCTCTCCTCTCGGATTATCTTTCTAAGAATTTTGACATCTTTGTGTGAGTCTGCCTTCCACCCCCACCCAGTATTGGTATATTCTTTTTTTTTTTTTCTGATGGAAAGGAAATCACACTGAAAATAGAGTAGACAAATGAGCATATGACACATGTTTTCTTTCTTTTAATCCAATAGAATATCAGGCAGGACATTTCAGATTTAGGAAGTATAGAAGAAAGATGAGTTCTACAACTTTTGGTTAGGTCTCAGGAACACTAACACACCATTCTTGTCCTTGGAAAAATGAGAAAAATGGGGTTAAGAAAGGCACAATTATTTATGGTGCCAAAGTATGAAGTGTAGGTGTTAAATTAAGCAAATAGTTTCTTCTAGGTTGGTATAATTTCAGAACAGATGGAATTTGAGCTCAGCTCTTGAAGGATGTGCAGATGAGGTTTGATGGGGACTCTTAGGAAGGGCTTTATGAAAATATGTATGATGTGCGGGAGTGCATGCTCAGGGTGGGGGTTGAGATGAGGTACATGGACACTAGGCTGACCTTGAAGTCCTACCTCTTGCCAAAGCTTCCTGAGTTCTGGGCTTATCTACATGTGCCACCATACCTGGCTAAGTGGGCAATTTTTAAAAGATGTATTTTATTTTTAATTATGTATATGTGGGGTAGGGTGTTGAGGGGAAGGAGAGCTTATGTGCATGTGAGTGCAAGTACCCAAGGAAGCCAGACAGGGTATCAGATGAAGCTGGAGTTACAGGCAGTTGTGAGAGCTGGGAACTGAACTCAGATCTACTGTAAGAGCTGTGTGTACTCTGCATGTCTGAGCCATCTCTCTAGCCCCTAGGGGGGGTAATTTGATGGTGGAAATATATATTGTGGGATCCAGTGGCAATCCAGATCTTCTGGGTGGTGGGTCTCTTTTCCTTCTCCAGTCTGCTCCCAGCCAGGTTGTAGTAGTAGACATCAAAGCCCAAGCAAGGAAGTGTTACCAACCTTCAGGTAGCCTCAGCTGAGGCTGGAGCCCAGAGACTGTCTGGAGGAGCTGATAACCACTGGGGAAGAACAGTGTATGTAGCCTGAGGGGAGGGAACCGAGAAGGGATGAAGACAGTGCACTATCTGAGAGCCTGAGAACTGGAGGTGCAGCTGGAGTGGTGCTTTCTCTTAGTGTGCTGCAGCAGGGCGGCAGAGAGGCCAGAGCCCAGAACGGAGTGTTTCTGCAGTCCGTTGTGTTTCCTGTTCTCAGTCCTCTTTTGTAATAGGAACATAGCTGCTCTGCGTGTATGTCAGATGCAGCAGGCTAGGGAAGGCATGGAAATTTGTCTTGTTCCACAAGAGGACAGAGACTAGGAAAGAACGGCAAGATGCTACATGAAAAAGGCAGAGAACCCCTCCCCCAAATCACTGCCAGTCCCTGGAAAGTTCTGGAAAGGGAGAGACATACAACTAGGCAAAGTTGATTGTTGAGGGGATTTTGAAGAAAAATTCAGTACTTTTACAAATTAGCCCTTTGGATGATTATGTTGTTTGGACTTTTTCCAGATGTGGCATTTGAGGTGGACAATAGTAATCACAACTTCTTTTTCTCTTTCAGCTGAAGTGAGTAGTGAATACAGTATGGACAGGGCCATGGTTGAGTTTGCTAAAATGGATCGAGAACTAAGCCATTACGTTAAGGCTGTCCAGTCTACGATAAATCATGTAAGTCTCTTCCACTTCTCTGAGTATTTGCTTCTGGCTCTCTGATCTAGAAATGGAAAGAAAATCAAAATTCTTTTCTACCCTTGATATCTCCTTGTCCTTACTAAAGCAGCTGTTGATCAGAACGCTCATGGAGCAGGAATCTGAGATATGTCTCAGCTGGGCACCTAGGCTAATTAGTATATGGAATGCATTTTAGCTTGTCTTGCATTTTTTTTTTTTCTTAAAAGTTCTACGTAAGTCCCTTCAAATGTGAGCAGGTTTTCATTAAAATGCTGAAAGTGTGTATAGCTTGTTTCTAGTCAGATCTGCTTAAGCATAACTTGGACCAGGTTTAGTTACTCATTCTCTACCTTTAACTAATATGCACCTCTTGCAAATTTTTTAGAATCAGATAATATGGAAGCATTTAGAGGAAGTTTAAAAATAAAGAAAGTTGGCATTTCAGTTGTTCCAGAGGCCAAACTTATCTCTGGTGACTCCAGCTGTCACAGGAACAACACTAGGCAGTTAAGGTGGGAAGGTGGCAACATCCTCTTTAGTAGTGCTGTGTTGAGTAAGAAGTGAGCAATAAGGTTGCAGTAATGCTTCTGAGAAACCCTCTGTCTCTGAGCCACGGAAACTCCCTGTCCAAGTGACTTCAGACACCTGTGTAATAGGGTGCCTTGCACTTCTGGTTTCTCTATTTGCCTTTTCTTCTTATGGCTATGGGAAAATTCCAAAGAGCAAGTATTTAGCAAGACCAGCTACTATGCAGATAAAGATAAAATTTTATATGTTGTCTAATACTTAAGCCACTGAAATGAGCATTAAACATAGATTTTTTCCCCTGTTTTTGTATGGCTAGTCTTTGGTGTAATATAACTGTGGTTAAGAATAATTACTTATAACTAAATTACTTATAACTCATTCAAATTATAAAAGTCTAGTGTTTTGGGCTATTGTGACTTAGGTCTAGTCCTCTGAATAAGTTTGTTTTTTTGTTTGTTTGTTTGTTTTGTTTTGTTTTGTTTTTCGAAGCAGGATTTCTCTGTGTAGCCCTAGCTATCCTGGAACTTCCTCTGTAGACCAGGCTGGCCTCGAACCCAGAGATCTGCCTGCCTCTGCCTCCTGAGTGCTGGCCAAGATTTATTTATTTATGTGCTTTTTGTATATTTACCTGTGTGCCAGAAGAGGGCATCAGATCCCATTTTAGATGACTGTGAGCTGCCATGTGGTTGCTGGGAAATTGAACTCAAGACCTCTGAGAGAGAGCAGCCAGAACTCTTAACCACTGAGCCATCTCTAGCTTTCGGAATAATTTTTTGATAGGAAAATATGAAAATACATTTTGGTGGCATCATATTTGGAAATGGGTAATAAAGCAGCAGGCCAGAAAGCACTAGAACAGAGCATTTATTTATTTATTTGTTTATTCTTCCTCCTCCTGCTGCTTCTCCTTCTCCTACTCTTCCTCCTCCTCCTCCTCTTCTTTTCTTCCTTACTTGCCCCAGGAGACTGGGTCTCCCTAGGTCAGTCTCACAACCTCGGTCCTCAGCGAGGATTATAGGCATTTGCGACCACACTCAGCTCGACCAAAGGTTTTTAATTCTGGTTGAGTTCTAGAACTGGCCAGGTAGTTCCTGCTGTTTTTTGTTTTGTTTTGTTTTTTCCTCACATATCTGGAGCAGGCCTGGGACACCAGGGTTGTTCTTTTGTTTTATTTTTTATGATTCTATTACTAATTTGTATCCGCAGTTGAAAACTACTGATATGAACTCAACTGACTTTAAATAATATGGTATGTTTGCTACTAAAGACCAGAGTCAGGCCTGTTATAAGGCTCAACTTTGCTTTGACCTGTATTCTCTATGGGTGTTATTAGATGTTGTGTATGCAAGCATATCTCTGTGGCCTACAGTACTGACAGGAAAACCAAGATTTTGGTGTCAAAAAATTTAGTTTTTTTCCCCTTAAGCTTTAAGATTCACAGATACTTGATGTACTTTAAAAAAAAAAATATACCTCTACAAGTTCTCTCAACCCCTCAAGTACTCTTAATTGTTGTTGTTTTGAGACAGAGTCTCGCTATCTCTCACTGGCTGGCCTGGAACTCAATGCCTCTGCCTCTTGAGTGTTGGGAATAAAGGCATGCACCACTACACCTGGCCTCAAGTACTCTTAGAGAAAAAAATTAAACACCAAGAGAACCCCACAACGCACATGCGTTCAGTAGTTAACTGCATTTCTGAGTTTTCTTCTGCTTTTTGGCCATCACCTCGCTGTGGATAGATTGAATGGATTTAGAGATTCTGATGCTTGTTACAAGGTTCCTGGGCTTTTGCGGAGGAGAAAACTGTTTATTTTCCTTTTCTGGCCAAATTACATTGTGTATGCAAGTGTCATACAAGCCCAAAGTAGTCACAACCTGTAAAGGCTTCTGAGACATACAATCAGAGACTCAGTGCGCATGCCTGGGATTTTGAGGGAAATGTTTTGGTACAACGTTCCATACTTAAAGGTGTGGGATTGGTGTCTTGTGGCTTGTGCAGAGGTGTAAAGAATGAGTAACCCCTGGGGAGTGGCCAGGGCAGCCGAACACTTTAGAAATAGCAGCAGGCTAGGGATGGAAAGGGAGATAGTTCTCCCACTTCCTTAGTTATCATCCTTGGTCAAGAAAGTTACTCTTGGAACCTTTGATCTTCTGCTTTCATAGTACTGTTGGATGAAGCCCATTAGATAATGTACATCAGCACAGTCGGGCATCCATAGCACTCGACAGGGCTGTCAGATACTGTATTACTGCACACCCAGATTTCTAAAGAGAACACCTTGGAAAGGTGGAACATACACTTTTAAAACATAAGTACTTTGTTTTGTTCACTGCATGTGTGGATACTTTTTACAGTCTTGACCTACTTTAAAACTAAGGAGAGATACAAGATAAGCTCGTTAGGTTAACATGTTAAGTGTTCATGATCTCTAAAATGAAGTTGTAAGTCAGGTTGGTAAGAAATACAATAGCTGATGGGAAACCTTGAGTCCCATCTAACCACCTTCTGTCATGAACTTTTGAAGATGTAGTACTTCCACTTAGGAGCTTGTTCCAAATGCAATCCATGGTCTTTCTGTGCATGGACTTTTACATAGTCACAGAAAGATTTTAAAGAAGACATTACTTCACTCACTAAAGTACTTATCATTTAAACAGACAGCTCTCTCTTCTCCTCTCCCCTTAGAATTTGGAGCTCATGCATCTTCTTAAATGTTTGGGAAGTTTACTGTGGAACCTTAGCTATCTAGATTAACTTACCAGTAATTCCCTGGGAAGTCCCGTTAGCAGTTAGCAGAAGCTCTCAGGTTGCCTCCCTCTGTCCTTTGAGAAAATGGGACTACTATATCCCCTAAGTCTGAGGTTTAATTAGGAATCAGTATTCATTTCAGTGGTCTAAACCTAAAGGGAAAGAAGGACCTTGCTTTAGCTAGTTTGTAGAGGGAATGTTATGTAGTGAGTACTACAAAAAATGACCAGTTTCTAAAACATTAATACAAACTTTCAGGATGAGTGGGTTTTAGGCCTGTGAGCTATTTGGATGGATACTTTTCAGTCATGAGAGCATACATGTTATAAGCGTGTTGTGGAAGGTATGAAATGGTACACTGATAAGATACCTAAGTGATATAGGTACTTCCTTTATTACAGCTAACTGCCCTGGAAAAACCTATCTCCCATCTTGTGTGGAGACAGAGTGATGTTCTTAACAGTAGATTTTAGTGGCCCTGCCATCCCTCCCTTGCTTTCTGAGGTAGGACACTGAATGGACTCCACTGACTGTCCTTTCCTCCTGAATGTCTAATGAGTCAATGTGCTGCATACCTGTATACCAAGCACTTGTTGATTCAGGACATCGGAAGTCAGAGAGCAAGAACCACATGACCTTAACCTCCGTCTGAAGTCTAGAACAGAATTCACACATTTACCAGAGAGCAATAGTTGTCATTTAGTTACTATCACTGTGTGTGCATTGTGGGCAATTTAATGACTCCAGGCATAGTATCTTTGATAGATGGTTAGAAGGGAAGTTTCTGATAAGAGTCAAAAGACTTTTAATATGGAGAGTGAAAGATAGTTAACTTCTGAATGTGGCTTTTGTCCTAAGTGGGAGCACCTTATTTATGATGCTCTTTAATTTTTCATTGATTTATAATTGAGATAGTCTCATATAGCCCCGGACATTAGAACTTAAACTTGTGTCATTAAAAATGTGTACCACTGTGCCCAGATTTGTGGGATGGTGGGGATTGAACTCAGCACTTCTTCATGCATGCTAGGCAAGCACTCTACTAATCAAGCTACGTACACCAGCTCCCACTTCTGATAGTGTTTATGTAGTTATTTTTTTAAGATATATGTATTTTTTATTTGTGCTCAGGTCATTAGGCTTGGCAGCAAGCACCTTCACCCTCAGCCATCTTGCTGGCCCTTACAAACTTTTTAATGATCTTAATTCTGATGTTGAAAATGAAAGGGAACCTTAAAGCTAAATGACAAATGACTTAACTGGTTTGTATTAGTCCCATAAATTATCAGTCATGAGTATAGTCGTAGAGCTTTTGGAAAGTAATGGAGTTTGAGATTCGTTTGGACATACACTTTTAGAGCAAACTCCAGCTCTTAGAAGCAGCGTCAGACTTCACCTGTGGTGTTTGCTCCGCTGTGTTAGGTGGTTGGAAACCCAGAGTCCGAGTGTTTTCTTCACTTTCCACAAAACTCCGTTTTGTCCTCCTTACCTTATGTAAGACTTAAGCATTGAAATCGGATTGCAGTCCCACAGCTGTTTTTGTTTTTAAGGCAGTGTTTTATAACGTTTTCACGGAAAGCCTGCGGAGACTGAAGGCTTTACTTCCTAACTGGACCAGTTAGGTGCTGCACTGGCTCCTTGCTGTTTACCACCGACCAAGTCTGTTTTGCTTACTGTGGTTTGTATTTGATACGCTAACCTGAAACGTTATCTGCCTTTCATAGTTAATATGTTGAGAGTTAAAAGAGTAGAAATGCACTTCATATACAGTGTTGAAAACCAGGTGTGATAAAGCTGGGTCAAAGTGTAGTTTACCTCAGCCCTGTCATTATGCAATAAATTTCGGCCGTGTCTGACGTGTCGCTTCCTCGTGCCCTCTCACCCTTCACCCTCCATCAGCTGGTAGCTTGGGGTTTTTTGTTTGGTCATTTTGTTTTTTCTTGCTTCTTTTCTGTTTTTGTTTTGTTTTGAGACAGGGTTTGTTTCTCTGTGTGACCCTGGCTGTCCTGGAACTTGCTCTGTAGACCAAGCTGGCCTCGAACCCAGAGATCCGCCTGCCTCTGTCTCCCTGGCGCTGAGATTAAAGGTGTGCACCACCACATCCAACCTCTTTTTTTGTTTTTAAGTTACCTTAATGTGTACTCCCTTAACATGCAGCCCTATAGGTAATCCTACCCGCCACCCCCTCCCACCCCCCCACCCCTATCCCCCCTCCCCCGTACAGACAGGAACTCCCTATGTAGATTTGCTGGGCTGGAACTCACTATGTACATCAGACTGGCCTTGAACTCACAGATTTACCTGATTCTGCCTCCCAAGTGCTAGAATTAAAAGCATTCACCACCATGCCCAGCCCCTGTAGGTAATCTTACCATTTTAGTGAAACCAAATTTGAGCAGAGTCACTCACTTAGAAAACTAATACCTTATTTTCCAGTATCTGAAGGAAGTTCTAGGCCAGAGGATGTGACTGCTGGGTGTGATTATCTACTGAGCTCATGTCCAAATGCACCTCACTCTTGTAGACATCCTGAGCTGTTTACTAAAGGAAGGGAAAGTATTTTGGGGCTCTAAAGCCTAAGGACAAGAGTCCTGAGCATGGGAAAACTTAGGCAGTGGACTAGCAAGGTTAGATGACAGCAGAGAGGAGCAGGTAAGAAGCTGTTGGGGGCGGTGGTGGCGCACGCCTTTAATCCCAGCACTTGGGAGGCAGAGGCAGGTAGATCTTTGTGAGTTCGAGGCCAGTCTGGTCTACAGAGCGAGACCCAGGACAGGCACTAAAACTACACAGAGAAACCCTGTCTCGAAAAAAAAAAAACAAAAAACAAACAAACAAACAAAAAAACCCAAAAAACAAAACCAAACCAAAAAACAAAGAAGCTGTTGGCCCCAACGGCCAAGCCCCGGGAGCTCACCTCACCCTCTTGTCTCCTTGCTGTGTCCCACACCGAACACCCCAGAACCAGAATGGGATTCAGCCTCTCAGCAGCTCACTTCAGAAGCTTATGGATAAGTCAGATCACATGCAGTCTTTCCTTCTGCGGGAACATTGCCTTGAAGTGGATGTTTCAAAGGGCCCCACCTTTGGGAATTGACTGTCAGCCACTTGGCCTTAGGATGTATCTATTTCTGTGATGACTGGTTTTTATTCTGGCCCTTTAGTGCTCCCACTCCAGTTATCTTACAGTTACATTATGTTTGGTACTTGTCTTCTACATGGAGTTAGGCTTGTATATATAGTTCACTGATGAGATGCTCTATAGGAAAGACTCTAGATAGGTCTTCTAGTTATCAAGTAATATGGCCACTAGAGGTGAACATTCTTACACTGAGATTCATTTTCATAGTCTACAGAAACCCGTCTTAGTGCCTGTTAGGTATTAAGTGTTGAATTTTAATCAGAATTATAAAATACTTAACACTCTAGTAGACCTGTGCCTCCAGTGCAGTATTTTCAAAAGTTTGCTCCATAATAGGAATTAATCAGGATGTGAATAAGTATAATAGGAGAATAGGATTTTGTGGTCAAGTAAGCGTGGGGAATGCTTGATGAAAGAATTTCCTTAAATACTCCAAAGCCTCTAATGTGCTTTTATGCAATGTGATTCTCCAGAGGAAAAAGATATTTAGAAATTTTCTAAACTGAGCTAATTAGAAAACAGCTTGGGGAAGGGCTGACATTCCACAGAATATATTTTGTTAAATGCTGCTGTAGCCACAGCCTCCTAATTTTTTTTTGTAAGTTAAAATATGTGTATGAGTGTTTTGCCTGAATTGCTGTATGTGAATCACATACATCAATGTGCAGTGCCCATGAGGTCAGAAGAGGGTATTGGATCCTCTAGAAGTGCAGTTGTGGATGGTTGTGAACTCCACCTACCGTATGGATACTGGGAACTGAACCCGGATCCTCTGTAAGAGCAGTGAGTGCTTGGAACTGCTGCACACACGAATTCTAGCTCTGTGGAGACTGCAGTGGGTGGTGTGAAACTGTTCTTTCCCTCTCTGTGGAAGGGATTTCTCCATAAATTGGAAGTGGAGAGCTGGCTGGGGTAGAACTTACTGGTCTTGTCAGTGTTGTGACCTGGACGGATTCAGTAGAAACTAGTGAGCCTCACGGCAGTGAGCAGCAGCACGGCAGTGAGCTGCATGACAGTGAGCAGCACGGCAGTGAGCAGCAGCATGGCAGTGAGCAGCAGCATGGCAGTGAGCAGCAGCACGGCAGTGAGCAGCAGCACGGCAGTGAGCAGCAGCACGACAGTGAGCAGCATGGCATCTGGACAGTTGAAGTTCCCTGCTAGTGACTGCACTTATTTGTTCAGAACAGTCAGGGTCAGCTAGTGTATAGTGATGGGGCTTCTTCTAAAGTAAGCACCAGATAATTAAGTAAGCAAGATTTCTAGTTCAAGAATAACATGTGGTATTTTCTTAGGTATTTTATATAAGTAGCAGAAGTGAAACCCTGCATATGTTTCT
>CABHPQ010164408.1:7160-20911 GCA_902168405.1 Peromyscus aztecus
GACCCACAACTACAACAAGACCCACAACTGCAGGAAGACCCACAACTGCAGGAAGACCCACAACTACAACAAGACCCACAACTGCAGGAAGACCCACGACTACAGAAAGACACACAACTACAGGAAGACCCACAACTACAATAAGACCAACAACTACAGGAAGACCCACAACTATAGGAAGACCCACAACTACAGGAAGACCCACAACTGCAGGAAGACCCACAACTACAACAAGACCCACAACTGCAGGAAGACACACAACTACAGGAAGACCCACAACTACAACAAGACCCACAACTGCAGGAAGACCCACAACTGCAGGAAGACCCACAACTACAACAAGACCCACAACTGCAGGAAGACCCACAACTACAGAAAGACACACAACTACAGGAAGACCCACAACTACAATAAGACCAACAACTACAGGAAGACCCACAACTATAGGAAGACCCACAACTACAACAAGACCCACAACTGCAGGAAGACCCACAACTACAGGAAGACCCACAACTACAGGAAGATCCACAACTGCAGGAAGACCCACAACTACAAGACCCACAACTGCAGGAAGACCCATGATGATTTCAGGAAGACCCACCTATGTACCCACATCACCCCGAGTCTCCACCTCTACTCCTCCAACACCAACACACACACAGACTCATACACCAGGTACAACCCAGTGTGGTTCAGGACCCAGAGTCCTTCTCATGAGAGTCAGTAGGACACAGACACTGAGTCAAGTCAGAAGCATAATATAGGTGAAGAGTTCTTAGCTGGTCCAACAACAGCTTCACAAAGTCTGTAATTTCCCAGTCATAAGTTACATTCACCTTCTGCTCTGCAAGAGCTTGAACATGGAGGACACCCATCTCTCCATATCAGAGTCCCCAAGGTTTCACTATTAGCCAGACTTAGGTGGATCACTGATCTAGGACAGCTGATGAGGATGGTAGGAATCTGGTCCAGCTGGACATGACTTTCTGATGAAAAATTAAGGACTGACTGAGAACTAGGGTCAGGATAGGGAGACTCTTGACCCTTTACATCCATCCTGAAATTGGGACATCCAGCTGAGGCCATAGTACAGGGAGGATATCATTTAGCATTTCATGAGCACCAAGCCAAATTGTATTTGCGTTATGATACGGAATTTAATTCTCAGATAATTATGTCCTATATAACTGTGACCTGTCCCTATTTTATAGTGACAGGAACTGACAGAGTCAGAAAGCTCATGGTGGAAGTTATGAGGACAGAAAGTGGCTCAGACTCTGTCCCTGTTCACTTGGGTTGGAAGGTGGTTCTTCTGTTTCCAGGGACAGACCTCTGTCATGAGCATGGAGGTTTGGAGGGTTTGTACTGTTTCCACATCCTCACTGGAAAGGCATCCTAACTCCACCCTTTTAAAGAGGCAATGGATGCCTTATAAAGTTTACTTTAAGGATCTCTCAATTTATTCATGTAGCATGAAAACTACAATGTAAGTCCTTTATAGGAATGAAAAAAAAAAAACACCCATCGAATTCAAAGACTTTAGGAAATGATTTAACATGCTCATGCTTTTGAGTGAGGCCATGTTGTTCATACTTCGTTGAAATTGCCTACAGGTAAAGTTAGTATTAGTAGGTAGTAACTTGACTTACAGATGGGGAGAAGTTTGCCATCCTCAAGGCAAGTTAGGGTTCTAATATTCTACATCTAGGAGTGAAAAGATAGCTGTTAGAGGGTTCTCAAAGCTTCCTAAAATCTGTCCAATCCCATAGAGAGGGCTGGTTTCTGATAAGGGAAGAAGCCACATAGCCTTCTTGTTGTTTTAGTAATCTGATGGGAGGTATTTATATCCTGTCCTCTCACTGGCCTTCCGGTCCTTTCAAGCAGGAGCACTCTGAAGGACTGGGCTACACGCCAAATGTGCAGAGAGCTCTAGGTTATAACTGGGATTTTAGAGCACAGGATTTGTGAGAACAACCCTCTGTTCCAGGCAGCTGCACACACTGAAGAACTGTGACATCTCTCAGGATTGACAGAACTTTTCAATGCTTAGTATCTGCCTGCTTCAGAGGACGGGCTCATGGGCTGAGTTTGGAGAGCATGGACAGGTTATTGACTTCATGGAAAACTGAGATGTAGAAGAAGTATTGGTCCATGAGTCCATATCATCTCTTGGGGTGATATTTTATATTTTAAATATTAAATTTTATATTATATAAAATATTATATTTAAAATATTAATATTTTATATTTCTATTGTTTATTTCCTAAAGAATTGCAGTTGAGGGTTGACTGTCCTGTCCAGGGAGAAGGCAACACTCTGGCTACTGTAAAAAGGACACATATCCTCACATCCTCCTCGGGTGCTCACCCTAGTTGTCCCAGATAATTCTTCATGGAATATAGAATGTGAGGTTGTAAGAAAAGGGAGAAAGTGACCCAGGCTAGGGAAGGATTTTAAGCTCATGATGCCTTTTACCAAGAACTGAATTGGGTAACGTGTGACCATCTGACATTTGTGTTGTTCAGAAGGACAGTCACATCCTCTCTCATGTTTGAGTGTCAGGACAAAACAGGACAGTAGTGCAGAACAGGAGGGTGTTGTTCAAGTGTAAGGATCAGGTTGTAGTGAGGTAGGGGATCCAGAAAGACTCAGAGGAGCCATGAGAAGTCCAGGTTTAGGTATTCCAGTCTGGCCACGACCAACTTACTCCAAGATCCTCCCTTGTTGTGAAAAGGGAAGTATTTAGAGGACTAAGATGAGTCAGAAAACACAGGAAGTCACTCTTAGTAAAGGAATGGGTGGAGGACAGGAGACCTTGTCTCAATCAGTCATTCAACCAATTACCAACCAATAAGTAAATAAAGTTAAGAGAGAGACAGAGACAAAGAGGAGAAAGAGAAGGATTCCATAGCACAAAGCAGGCTGCAGAGTAGGATCCATCCCCAGAGCGATGCTGCTACCTTGAGAAGAACTCAGTGATTAAATGGTCCGTCTATTCCATGTTCAGTGAGCTCATCTCCAGGGAAAGAAATGTGGATAATCTGGGGCTTGACTAAGACCTGAAGTGAAGAGGGTAGTGAGAAACTTCCAGGTCCCTCTCCTAGAAGGTCAAATGACCCTTGTCTTGATAAATTGTAATCTTAACTGAGTGTTCGATCCTCCATGTGTTAATATTGACTGTATGTGTCAGAGGAGTTCAGGAGTCTAGAATGGGGAGTATGAGATAATTCTGACTCCTGATAAAGCTGTCCAGAATATTAGGACACAGATCACTTGCTCAGACAGTGCCCATCTATGGATACATTTCTCAAGAGGAGTCAGCTGATGCAGAAACTGGTAGGAAGGAGCCGTTCCTGCTTAGAGGCTGGGGGAGGCTGGGGGGAAGGTGATAGTAAGTTTTGTTTCTATTTCCTTGGTGGGGACCAAACTCCAAAGCTGAAACAGTTCTTGCATTGTTCTCATTCCAGAACCCACTACGATTTATCCACATCAGACAACAGCTGAGGTGACAGAAACCCCATCCTATACTCTTGCAGGTAACTAAGTTCTCCTCCCTTATCCCCTTGGAAGGTCCAGATCTAGATGAAGCTGGTGAAGAATAGGCACCCTCTGCAGCAATACAGATCTGACATTGTAAGTGGTGGCAGGGACAGAGACACAGCTCCATTCTACCCCCCACAGCATCCTCAGTTCGTCCCTGCCCCCATAAGCTCCTCCATTCAGGCCAAACTAAGCTGTGTGGCTTCTCTGAAGATAAGAATGTCAGGGACAGTCAATGTGATGGCGTGTTGAAGATATTTAACTCAGATCCTAAGCACCAGGTCATTACGAAGAGAGATGCTTAGGAAAGGAATAGGGCACACTGAGGAGCGTGTATGGTCTTCTCCATGCAGACCACTTATGTGTCTTTACCCAAGTATACATGTGATGTGGTGGCTCTCAAGTCGGGGTTCTGGAGATTACTAAGAAATACCTCATCTCTCCTGCTTCTGTTGGTTTTGAATCCTGCTCCAAGATGTAATTTACAGCAAATATATTTGAATAATGTTCTTCCACAAACAATGTTGTGATGTAGATTTCTGAAGGATATTTCTTACATTCAGGAATGGGAGAGAGGGGTTAGAAATACCAGGTTCCACATCGTTATTCCTGGAAGGTCTTACTAAGGGCCTAAGTCAAAAAACAGAGCCTAGACTATAGATGTTGCCTAAACCTAGTCATTGCCTTTGGTTCCTTGGAAGAGCTCTCACATTGAATAACATGTAAGCACAGTAATGTAAAAATGAGGAGGACTGTAAGTCATCCAACCTTATTCTACTGGGCAGGCCAGTTTTAGCAGTAGTTGGGGACTCCCATAGACCTGTAGTGTTCCCAATCTGTGTGGGCACTGTGTGTACATTACCAGCAGAGATGTCTGTCATTTGCTAAAAGTAGAAATGTGGAGTCCTCTGATGTCTGCTGCTTCATCTGTAAAATGCAGTGAAGGGGCTCCTTGTCAGGATGTCACAAACCTTATGCATGTCTGATATAGGATTCTGTGTTTCATACATAGACACAGAGAGACAATGAAAACAATAGATTCCTTGTTATAAAATAGACATTTTAAATGGACTTCAAATATATGATGTTCAAAACATGCTGTCCAGTGTGTCTCCTGCCATATTCAGTATTAACTCTCTTGTTGAGCAGATTGGAAGAGCACTTTGACATCCTCAAAGAATAATTACACTGTAAGTATATTCCTCTCCAATTCATTAGCCATGTTAACTTATATATCTTCTGGGGAACAATTTGTAAAGATTTTGTCTGTAAAATGAGTTCCTAGACATTTGCATTAAAAAAGAAGAAAGGGGGGCTGGAGAGATGGCTCAATGGTTAAGAGCACTGGCTTGCTCTTCCAGATGTCCTGAATTCAATACCCAGCACCCTCATGGTGTCTCAGGGTCATCCATTATGAGCTCTGGTGCCCTCTTCTGGCGGGCAGGCAGACATACAGGGAGAACGCTGTATACATAATAAATAAATAGTGGAAGGGGAAGGGGAAGAGGAAGAAGGGGAGGGGAAGAAAGGAAAAGAAGTCACTTATAGTGGTATCTTCCTTATTCTTAGGACTCAGAAAGTTAAAACAAATATCTGAAGTTTGAGGCCAGCCTGGACCATTAGGCCACTTGGGTTACACAGTGAGACACACCAACGATCCAAGCACTCAGGAGGTGTACATAGATCAGAAGTTCAAGGTCATTGTCAACTAGTGAGTTCGAGGCCAGCCTAGTATACAGGAGATCCTGTAAGAATAACAAAAGCAAAGCAAAACAAAACAATCAAAAACCCTTATTTTTTCATATGTTCTCCACAGTATTTGTCAAGAATACCTGAGAATCCCTTTCCTCAGAACCCTACTGAACAGGTTGTTTTAAGATGTAGAGACAGAGCTCACAGAGCTTAACTAACTTGTCTTTGGTCTCCCTGACTAGGCGGAGGAGCTGAGATTGTGACTCCAGAGACGAGTCTCATACAGGGACAAAGACCTGGTCTCTGATCCTCCCTTTCCCTGCAGTTAACCCCATCCCATGGGCTCTGTTTAGGGTTGGTAGATGAGTGCTAAGCTATTAGAGGGGCCTCACCTGCTGCCCAGCCTGTCTCCTGCTTATTCCAGTATGTACTGATCCCTGATCACCTGTACCAGGGAACTAGGGGAGATTCTGCATTTCTGTCTGATCACATGGTGTTAATCAGACTGCATCCAGAAGCAGTGACTTTGATGTGTTCTCTTCTTTCCTACTTTTGTGATTTCTCTTGTTTTCCATGATGATATTGTTGAATGTTCTGGAACATATTTAGTAGATTAGGCAAATGAGACATTATTTGGGTGCCCGTGACTAATTCAGGAACAGACTATTTGAAGGTGGCACCCAGGCCTACATGGCCCTTTCCATGAGTTGTTCATCTGTACACAGTGTTTCTCTCTGTGTAGTCCATTCCCTGTGTAAGAACTTCAGCCATGGACTTTACAGAACACCATGCAGGAGCCCATTACTGACCTGTTTCTCAGGAAATGGGGAAAAAGAATATGCCTGTCAGATTTCAGATGTTTCCCTTAATTATTTCAAAGGTGTCCATTCAAAGTGATTGTTTAAGGTGGATCTAGTGTCATGTGTTTATGATACCAGCATTCTATAAGTCTGTGTCTAGCCTGGGCTACATATCAGATCATGTCTAAAAGGGAGAATTATGTAATAATGGAGTAAAATTCCACAATTGTGTTCCCTTCCTTAGTTCTAAGTTGTTTATCCTTCCTTTACTGGCTTCTTCTCTAGCAGCCCATTAGAAAAGAATCCAGACTCTTTGTTTGTCTCAGTGAACAATAATTTACCAATCTCATTCTATCGAATTAGGCCATGTGGATGAATATACCAGACAATGAAAGGAAAGAATATCCTTCCTGCGAGGTACAGGAAGGAATTACCCAAAGTTACCAGGGAACAGTTTGATCAAAAACAGAAACAACATCCTTGATTAGGAGAAAATATCATGAGTGTTTCTGATGACATGTTCAATTTTCCTTTCAATTTCTCCCACCTCTTCCCACCCCAATTTAGGGTACATCCTTATGAAAAAGAAGTCAGGGTCTCTAAGGTAAGCTGGCATGGATTGTGTTGATTTCTTTTGAACTAACAAACTTTTTTTAAATTTTTTTATTTATTTTACATACCAACCAAAGATCCCCCTCCAATCCCTCCTCCTGCTCTGCCCCCCCACCCCTACCTTCTCCTCTTCCCACCCCTCATTCCCTCCTCCAAAAGGGTAAGTAATCCCAGCGGGGGTGGGGAGGAACAGCTAAGCTTGGTTCATTCAGTTGAGTCAGGATCAGGCCCCTCCCCAGGGCATCAAGGATGAGCAAAGTGTCCAACTGTAGGTAATGGGATCCAGAAAGCTAGCTCATGTACTGGGGATAGATCCTGATCACACTGCCAGGGGCCCCTCAGACAGACCCAGCTACTCATCTCTCTCCCCTATGCAGAGGGTCTAGTCTGGTCCCATGCAGGTTCCACAACTGTCAGTCTAATGTTGGTGAGTTCTTATGAGCTCTATGCTCTCTTTCACTACTAAATCATTCTTCACTATTTGATTCATTGATTGTTTGGGTGATTTGAGGCATGGTCTTATTATGTGGTTCAGACTGGCCTGGAACTCACAACACTCTTACCTCGGACTCTTTTGTGCTGGGATTACAGTGTGTTCCACAATGCTTGGCCTCCGTTCTGTACATTGGATCCCAATATAAAGGTTAATGAGTTCCTTTCTTGTTGCCCTCATTTCTCAGAGATATTTTCTGCATTCCGTATTTCCTGCATTTAGGGTAGGACAGGAACAGAAGGCCCTTGATCCTCATCTCCTATAGGTAGTCGCTGAGTTCTAAGTTTTGCTTCCTGGAGCTGGTGTTGAGGGAGTTGATTTGATCCACTCTTGTTTCCTCAGTGTTTTCTTTCACTGAGTTCCTATTCTAGTAAAACCTGATGAAGTGTATCACAAGGCATATAAGCTAGAAGACAGGTCCTTTTAGGTGCTTTTAGGCAAGTATGGTGGGGACGACAGGGTTAGGTGGTGGGCTGTTTGAGGGAGCCCAAGGGAGCAGAGGATTTAGAGGACGATCATTTCTGAGGCTGTCGGGAATGTAACAGAACTGTGGTATGGCCAGTGTCTCCACACTCCACATCAGTCCCCTCCACTCACTACACTGGTGTCTGCCTCGCAGGCTCTTTACTGTACTTGTCCTGTTTACTGCACTTGGAAGCTCTTTTATTCTCTCCAGTGTTATCTGTCCTTGTCTACAGTCTTCTAATATTCTTCAATTGACTAAAGCTTGGCTGTCCACAGGACTATGTCTTTAATTAAGTCTAATTCCATGTCCTTCAGGCTGCCTCCATAGACTTACCTGTGTCTGTGTTAAGCACAAGAGCCCAGCCATAGACTGGTCTTGACCAGTGTCGGGGCATTCACTTCTAAGTGCCTGACACAGTCAGTTCTTATTAAGTGTCCGTCACACCTTCCCTTCACAGTAATAAATCTATAAGGTAGGAGCTACTATTAGTCATCCTACAGATTAAAAACAGGTCCATAAATATGAGGTCACACTATACTGGCCTCAACCTCAGGAGCCCATGCTTTTAAATATAACTGGTTAAAATATATATATATATATATATATATAAAACAAAATAACTGTTTCGGAAAATGGAAAGGAACTATTCCTTAGAGTTGGAAGAACATAGCATCATTTTTGTCCATAATTCTTGTTCTTGTATTAGTAAAGTATCTTTTTTTTTTCAAAGATTTAATTTAAACTTCCTATTTGTGTACATGAGAGAGAAAGGTGGAGTAGGGATAGGCAGAGGTGGGGGCAGAAACAGGGACAGGGACAGGACATGGAGAGGACAGGCATGAGTGTGTTCAAGTACACAAGCATAGAGGCCAGAGGAAGACAGGGAGTGTCCTTCTCTGTCCCTCACTTTGTCCTTTGAGGCAGAGTCTCCCTTGGACCTGCAGTTCACATTGTTTGCTTTGCAAAGGCCAGAAAGCCCCAGTGATCCTCCTGCCTCTGTCTCCCTCAGTGCTGGGTTACAGGGATGCAGGCGATGTTCTACCTGTTACCTGGGGGCCTGCATCTGAACTCTGGTTCTCCTGTTTGTAAAAGGACCATGCTTAACTACTGAGTCATCTCTTCAGCCCCCAAAGTTACTTTTTAATCACTTAATACAAAAGAAAACATTGGAGAAAACACAACACATAAAGAAGAGGGGGAGAAGTTGGGGGAGGTGGCACACACCTGTTATCTCAACACTCAGTAAGCTAAGGCAGGAGTACTGTAAGTTAATGTCCAGCGCAGATCTCTAGTAACGCCCTGTCTAAAAATAAGTAAATAACACCAGGTGTGGTGGCTCACACCTTTAATTCCAACTCAGTAGGCAGAGGCAGGTGAGTCTCTATGAGTCCAATCCAGTAGGGTCTATGTAGTAAGTTACAATACAGCCAGGGAAACATAGTGAAACACTGACAAAAACCAAATGAATGAATGAATGAACAAATGTATGAATGGATGAATAAATAAATAAAATATAAACAAATAAATCGAAAGCAATAAAGAAAGCCACAAAACTAAACTAACCACTGCATGACACACTCTGGGCATTCTCTCATGACTTTCTCTGTCAGTTATATCACACTGACTCAGGGGTGTCCTGACCCTCCACTGTTTCCCTACATGTGTGACTGTCCCAGGCAGAGAGGAGCTGGATCTCTCTTGTTCTGTGTAATTCTCAGCGCAGGCATGTTCCTTATGTGGCCGACTGGAGATGCTCATTTTGCTTCTGCATTTCAGTAGTAGAAATGGCCACTGTGTACAAATGACAAAACTCCACTGTGTCAA
The DNA here is from genome assembly GCA_902168405.1 of Peromyscus aztecus. Taxonomy (NCBI): domain Eukaryota; kingdom Metazoa; phylum Chordata; class Mammalia; order Rodentia; family Cricetidae; genus Peromyscus; species Peromyscus aztecus. The sequence continues at coordinate 16,589 of CABHPQ010164408.1, forward strand.
AACATCACCCCTGAGTTCATCTGTTTTCTTCCCTGGTTTGTCTCTCCATGAGTTCTAGAAGCTCAAATGTCAGTCCACTGTGCCTACCCTGATTAACAGGGGCACAGGATGAGCTCTGCAAGTGACGCCCCTCCCACAGCTGTTGGGTTGGGCCAGCTGCAAACATCTGCAGTGCTCTCCCCAAATTCCTTTCAGTCCAGTGTCTGATGTTTCTGTGCTTGTGACGTCTGCGAATGTGGGTCATACAGTAATCTTTGAAATTGTGCCACAGACCACCAGCTCCAGTGTAAAGACACTGCTTTGTTATTTAAATGTTTTTCTACTCCATGTTTAATGTAACAGAATTTAGATGATACGCAGGTTTCAAGACTTTTTCTTTTTCACTAAAGAAAACTTTGTATTATTGTGTGAATGATGTGCGTGTATGTGCGTGTGCGTGTGCATGTGTGTGTGTGTGTGTGTGTGTGTGTGTGTGTGTGTGTGTACAGGTTCCGTGGCACCTGTGGAGGTCAGCAGACAACACTGTGGAGCTGGCTCTTTCCTTCTGCCTTTCCAAGGGCTCCAGGGATCTCATTCAGGTCACGGGCTCTCCTAACCCTTTCTAAAGTGTCACAGTGCACAGTAAATACCCAAGACATCCAGTTCCTAGTCCAGTTCCAAAATGTACTTCCTGATATGGTACTTTGGTATGATGCCTAGATATCTGTCTCTCTAGGTCTCCGATTTTCTGTTTTGTTATATTAGTATCTTGAATAACTCCAATATGAGCTGCTTTTTAAAAAAAATAATTTTTATTAGTCTGATGCCTATTAAACTTTTCTATGACTTCATAGGAGGGGCCTATGTGGCGCTGTTCACTGTTATACATTTTGTGAATGGGGCTCCTGGAGTCCTGAGCATACATCATAAATGAAAGTTCTGCTCAGACCTGAAAGGTGACCTCTTGTTCTTTCTTCAACATCTCTCTTTGCAGTGGTAGCATTCTGTATCTCTAAGAATGGAGCTTTGCCAAACACAGCAGATGTGCAGTCCGGAGCTGAAGACAGTGTCTACATAATTGAAGACAGTCTTTAACCTACTGAATGATTCCCAGTGGCCCTCTGCGGGCCTTCTGCCTGAGAATGGAAAGACAGCAACCGGATTGGACAGTGCAAACACCCTTTACAGCTCCAGGACTATTTTCTGTGTCAATTCATCCAGCAGTGGTGGAGAAGGTGACCCTCAGCTGTTTGTACTCAAACTCACTGTTAACATCACCATAATTCTTATATCAATACTGCCTCAGTTTCTCCAATCACTGCAGTGCATTCTATCAAACATGAACTTTTTAGTATTTTGTTGTTCCTCTAGTCAACACAGCATCTGTAATAAAGGAAATAAACTCCTGCCTTGATTATTAAAAACTATTAAGAAAGGAATGGGATTGAAAAGATTTTTTTAAAAAAGTGAGCACAGGTGGGATGGCATCCTGAATTTAGAAGTATTTCACAATCATACTTTATCTATTTTTATTGTAATTTGAAATGTCACTTTCCTTACCCTCCCCAAGGGGTAAAGTCATGGGAACATGCAGGTTTTAATTTCCCTAATAGATAAATAGAAGGCATTCTAAAGTCACCATTAGAGTTGGTTATGCTTTCTCATAGCTCTGGAAATATGATGCATTATATGTGGTTGATCTTAGGATAAGGACGGGTGTTTCATGCAGGAGAGGTTGCCATGGTGAGAATGGACCAGGCAGACATCAGGGAAGAAGACAGTGGACCAAGGACTGAGTCCATTAGTGTTGTTTCCACTGCAGTCTGACTTGGTGCTCAGTGTCCTGTCCTCACCCACTGGACTCTGACCTGGGTGCTGGAAGGAGGCAATGCAGACATGAAGGGGAAAGGGGGGAGCAGGACCCAGGCTCTCTGCCTGAGGGAAGTCCTGTTCCAGGAGTGATAGAGTTTGGGACTATCACTGGTTTCATTCAGAGTTTTAAATTTATAGTTGTCTTCAGATTTTTTTTTTCAGAAAGACAAAGCATTTTTCATAGTGGATCAGTTTGTCACAATCAAGGATATTTGGTTTTGCTAGAGTTAACAAAGGCTGCTGTGTTGATATATTGGTATATTTGTTACCAGTCTGTTGAGAAGAGCAGATTTTCAAGAGGGTATTAATTTCTATTTCAGTGTGAGTAAGCCCTGACTCCAGTTAGAGACACTCAACCCATAGGAGAGCAGGATGCTGGATCTCAGTCCAGAGTTCACTGCTGTTCTACAGAGTTCTAGGAAATGAATATGTGTCTGATTGGGGCTTTCTTGGGGGAGACAGATAGTAGGAAGTTGATTCTGGGTTTGCCAAATGGAGCTTCTCTTGTCTGCCTTAAAATGATTGTGTTTAAACTACAGTGATTTGTTCTTTTTTCTTCTTTACATTTCTTCTCTCTCTTTCTCTTTCTCTCTCTCTTTTCTTTTTTTCTTTTTTTTGTTTTTTGAGACAGGTTTTCTTTCTTAATTTCTTAATTTTTTTTCTTAAATTTGAGGCAACTACGCATCACATCAGGTCTTTTGCAATGATAGCCTGGATTTGTAGCTTTTCTAGAAAGATTTGTCAAGATCAGCCTGGGTTCTAGAGTGATGGGGCCACTAGATGGGGCCATCAGTCCCTGCACTCTCCTGCCTCCTTCCTCATTCCTGCCTGGTGACTGCAGGGCTCTGAGATTGTGATGTCTGCTCTGCTCTTCAGTCTTCCTAGAGACGCCTGATAGACATGAAGGGGTCTGGAAATCTGTCTGGCTGTCCCACCTAGCATTTCCAAATCTTGCTTGAACTCAGGAGCAAGGTGACTAGTGACATTCTGTGAAAGCATGTGGGACTCAGTGGAAAACAGGTCATTTATATGGGCTCCAATACTGTCAGTGGTAACAACAGGATACTCTCCATGTCTGTTTGCTGTTATCATGTCCACACTTACCTTGGTGGACAATGGTCATTGCAATGAGAGGTGACTGGTGAGAAGATTTGAGCAGTGAAAACATTCCAGAATGCATGTGCCAACCCCAGCAGATGTAGTAGTAATAGGTGATGTAGAGTTAGAGCTGAGTCAATGATTTTCATATTATTACAACCACAAGCCTATTTTGCATGCTGCCTGATATGTCTTTAAAATAATCATGTTTCCCTTTGATATAGCTGGTGTTTGTATTTTTGTTATACTATAGAAAAATATTATCAGTTGAGAGGACTGATAGAAAGATGCAACATGAATTTTGTTGATATTCCCACACAGAGAAATCAGTCTTGTTGATTTTTATTGAATTTCCTTTTTTTTGTTTGTTTGTTTTTTTGTTTTTTGAGAAAGGGTTTCTCTTTGTAGCTTTGGAGCCTGTCCTGGAACTTGGTCTATAGACCAGGCTTGCCTCAAACTCACAGATCTGCCTGCCTCTGCCTCCCAAGTGCTAGGATTAAAGGCATGTGCCACCACCACTCAGCCTTGAATTTTCTTTTTTTCTTTTTTCTTTTTTATTGGTTTTTCAAGACAGGGTTTCTCTGTGTAGCTTTGCACCTTTCCTGGAACTCACTCTGTAGCCCAGGCTGGCCTTGAGCTCACAGAGATCCACTTGCTTCTGCCTCCCAAGTGCTGGGGTTAAAGGCATTTGCCACTACCGCCCGGCTTGAATTTTTTTTTTAATCTTGAACTTTGAAGATAATATTGATTCTATTACCCATAATCATCTGTAAAATAGCTCATTACAATACTTAACAATTATACTTTTTTATTTTTTAATTTTTAGAATAGTGTCTCACTGTGTAGCCCCAGCTTGGCTGGAACTCCCTGTCTATATATACCAGGCTGTCCTCAATCTCACAGAGATCCTTTTGCCTCTGCATCCCAAGAGCTGGGACTAAAAGTGTGTGGCATCTTCATGCCAATCTTGACTATACATTTAAACTTTGTGAAACTTCACACATCTTATGAAGCAACAGAACCAGTCCTTCTCTGAGAGCTGTGTGCATAAATTGGACAGTAATAAAAATGGGAGATTGAGTAGTTGTCTGACTTTAGCTGTGTGCACTTTCACTAATAAAAACTACTGTTTCTTCACTTCAAAAACTGGCTTGCCATTTTTTTTCAAGTTCACTAGTTCATTTTGACCAGACATCTCCACCTTACTATGTATAGGCTCAGAGGACATTGGAAATTTGGTTAATAGTTACAGTTTAAACAGGTGCCAAGTGCCCTTCTCAGGGCTGGGGCTAGGGTCCGTTTCTGAAGCCTAGTTCCTGTGAAGCCGCAGGACAGGAGGGAATAGATGGAAAAGGACATCAATTCTGGTCCATT
>CABHPQ010164409.1:0-11138 GCA_902168405.1 Peromyscus aztecus
AGGCCACTTCCAAGTGCTTGAGGGAGGGACTGTTCTAGCACATGCCCTGCTCCACTGACACCCTTCCGCCCCAACCCTATCTAGGCTCTTAGACCTCTGGGTCCAGCAATTCCTGTCTTCCCTGGGCACAGAGGAAAAAGGCTTTGGTGGTCTATGCCTCAAGTAGCATCCAGCTATGTATTCACAGCTGCTGACCACAGGATCTGCTGTGGCTAATGAGTGTGTCGAGATAACAGGACCAGCATCACTCAAATTCTGAGACGGGAGCAGAAGTTGCAGACCCCACATCCCAAAGGCAGAGGTATGATCCTCTAGCTCCAAGCTAGGGCTCGAAGGTCTGATGAGTCCAGGAGTCATGCCTCAGTCCTAGCCCCAGCAGGACAGCAGTCTGTCCACAGCTGCCGAGGAGATACTGGCTGGGGATAATGGCACTGACTTCTTGGAGGCAGATGGCATCTTCAAGCTACAGAGCCTAGGGCTGGCCCAGCCGGCAAAGGTAGACTGCTTTGCCAGATTTGGGCCTGGCTTCCCCATGGCTACTCTGTGGACAGCACAGCACTGATAACTGCTAGAGACAGTTTCTTGCCCTGCTTCATAGCCTGCTTGTCACTCTGCTGATCAGCTAAAACATGGAGCCTGACTTTGCTACCACAAGAACTCAGGGCATGAGAGGCACCAGGCTTCATAAGGCTGTTTTCACTAGGCTTAAGTTGTCTATGAACCCAAACTGGAGTGGGCTGGGGACTCCCCCTTGGCTGGCGCTGCCTCTGTGTTTTGTCCTCTCCTTCCTCAGTCCCACAGGTGGAGGTCAACAGACAAGACAATCTGACAGGATTACCAGTCCTGAGCCATTTATGACAGACGCATGTCCCGGTCACCAGTGTTCAGTCCTGTGCAGACAATGACAGCATCAGCCAGGTGGGGGAGACCAGCTTCCATGAGCACTTTGGTGTCTGCACCAAGAAGGTACTTCATGTAGCTGCCCTGCCATGACACGGTCCCCCGTGGGAGAGTTTAGGACAAGGCAGCCTGAGTTGCAGCGATCCCATATTTCAGTGTACGACTTGGTAGACATCAGGAAGGGCACCACACATGCTGCCCTCCTGCCTATTCAGTGTTAAATGCCAAGGAGAACACGCTGTTCTCACGAACGCCCACAAATATGGGTGACAGCTCTTCTGTTCCACTCTTCTGTTCCAGGCAGGGAAGGAAAGGCTTCCCCTCACCTGAGGAAGCATAAGGTCCCACGAAGATCTGGCTACAGAGAGGGCTACAGTGGCGCTCTCTGGGGGCCACGGCCTCTTTCAGGCAGCCAGGCTGCAGTGGGGACGTCCTAGTGAGACTTTTCGTCTCCATGTCACATTTAAGGTCGCAAAGTTCACGAAGCTCCAGCCTGGTGAGTAGGCTGCTTGAGGGCTGTACAGAGGGACCAGCAGCAGGGGACTCAGCAGCAGGTCAGCAGCCATACCCACCCCTGTCACGGGTTGTCAACAAGGAGGCAGGCAGGCTAGGTTGAGGGTTCTGAGTGTTGCTAGCTGCCCATGGCTTCAGGATTGTTCTTGCATGGTGACATCATCAGTACTGTAAACACCAAGGAGGCCTGGAGTGACCTCCTCTGCAGAAGTCAGGGCCTGCCCAAGGGGCTTGGATGAGACGTGGTCACTGGTGAGCAGGGACTGTGACAAGGGCTTCCTCTGAAGGTCTGGATATGTCTACATTCTGCACAACAATAAAGACAAAGAATGTTCACCCTGCTCAGGAATAGATGGGACACCTCACTCCTGCTGTCCTGATCACTGGGGCCAGACAGATGCACATCTCACCTCAGTAGTCCCAGCTGGAAGGCCCTAAGCTGCCTAAGCATGGAGCACCACCACTTGCTAGGTGCTCATGACAGGGCAAGCGTGGGGTGAGGGTGCTACCCACGCCATGCGCCATGAAAGCAGGTTGGTGCTGCCCAAAGCAAGGCCGCTCCACCTACCATCTGAGGACTGGGGAGGGAGGGGGCGGGGAGGAGGCTCATTTCCTGAGTACACCTCCTTCCTGGCTCTAGCAGCCTATGGATATCTAGTCTGTAACATGGTTTATCTCCTCAGGACTGAGCCACAGGGCCCCATGAAGCCCCTGAAGCTCTCACTGTGAATGACCCCCACAAAGCTATCCCAGTTCCATCTTTGGCCAGCTGAGCTTCGAGTATCTCAGGCCTGAGGAATGGGGGGCTTGAGACTTCCCTCAGCTCCACAAGGCTGTCCTGTGAGCCCTCAACAGCTTCCTTTGATTCCAGAAACTGTAGGACTAGGTCAGGAGTGGTACCCTGTGAAGCATGATATAGCCATTCCTGCAGGGACAGAGACATGCTCCTTTTGGCCTACACCGAGCTCACAAACCAGTCCCAAGTAGGTCCTTACTTTGAGACAGGGTTGGTTTGTTATTGTTTTACATTTTGAGAGAGAGTCTCATGTAGCCCATGTTGCCCTCGAACTCACTATATAGCTGAGGATGACCTTGAACTTCTGATTCTCCTGCCTCCATATGCTTCGATTATAGACATGTGTCACTATGCACTGCTGGGGATCAAATCCAGGGCTTTGTGTGTGATAAGCAAGCATTCTATCAACTCAGCCACAACACCAGGCCCATGATACTTTGTTGTTGTTTTCAAGACAAGGTTTCTCTGTGTAGATTTGGAGCCTATTCTGGAACTCGCTCTGTAGACCAGACTGACCAGGAACTTAGAGAGATCTGCCTGCCTTTGCCTCCCGAGTACTAGGATTAAAGGCGTGCACCACCCACCGCCCAGCTACTTTTTAAAGTTCAAAGGTGCCCAGTTAAAAAGGCACTTGTAATGCCTAGACTAGCTAGGAAGGCCAGAATCACCACCTACCAAGGGTGGGCATCTAGCCCTCCTTCACCCCCGGACCAGCTCTGGTCCAGATCCATGGCAGGGCTGCTGAGGAGCTTGTGAGGCCTTAAGAACTGGGAGCCAAACACACCCAGCTTCAGGTGCTTCCTGCTGGTGGCCCAGCTCCAGGTCCTTCCCTGGGGCTGACCTTGGGAAGTACCTAACCAGGTCTCGGCCCCAGCCTGGCCACAGGAGACAGGCCTAAACAGAAAACAACCTTGGGAAGAGACTCACCCTCACCCTAGCCTGGCCCCGATCCAGCTGGGAGTCAGGCCACCCCTGGGAACATGTCCACCACCCCAGCAGTGAGCCCAGCTACCTGAGGCCTGTCTCGGTGTGTGTTCACAGCTGCCACATTCAGGAAAATGGATTCCACTTTACAACCTGCCAAAGGAAGAGGCCAGTGTAATCCCTACACAGATGGCAGCCAGAGCCATGGGGCAAATCTGAGGAGGAGGAGGCTAGAGGTACAGAGCTCGGCTTTACCCTGGTCCATCCTTCCCCAGGCAGCTCCAGGGACCGCCAAGAGGCAAGGGAGCCTTGTCAGACTCCTGCTTATCCATGTGTGACTGCCCGTGTGCCACATGGGGATCCAAGTGGCCTACACAGGGACTGGAGGTGGTCGGGGCAGCAACAGGTCAGTGATCAACATGGAATCCCTAACTCTTGGTGCCCCCAAACCAGTGACACGCTCCATCCAGCCATTAAAAGTCCAGTCAGCCCAGGAGGAGGGAAGGATAACTCCAGCTCCCCTGGAGCTTCATTCTCCACAAGCATGACCCAGGAGAGCAGGCTGTGGTCTGAGCATCTGCCCGGGCAGTAAGAGGCAGGGCAGGGACACAAATGTCTTGCATCCAGAATATTCTAAGGTTAAGGAAAGATCAAAGATCACTGAGGAGGGTTCCTATGGTCACAGGATCTTTTGTTTATTTGAGACAGGGTCTTATTTTGTAGCTCAGGCTGGCTTTGAACTTACTATGTAGCCAAGGCTGGCTCAAACTCTTGGCAATCTTCCTACCTCAGCCTCCTGATTACAAGCATAAACTACCATAATTGAATACACAAAGTTTTTTATAAACTAAAAAGCAAACAAGGCGCCTGATTAGAATTCCAGCACTGGTCGTGGTGGGGATGGGGTGGGGAGGGCTGAGACAGGAAGTTTCTGAACAAAAACCTGCCTCAAAACAATGAAAGAACAGAAAAAGGGAATTGGGAAAGGCAGTGTGTGGTGGAGAGTGGGGGAGAATGAGTCCCAGTGGGAAGAAGAGATCTGGACCTTCACAGCACCCGACAGACAGCCAAGGTCAACATGTGAGAAGCTCTCTTACCGTAAGCCACCGGTGTGAGCTTCAGCACTGTGTGCAAGGGACATTTGAGGTAGGGCAGCTCCTCTGTGGACAAAGAAGGACAGGGCTCACATGCCGTGCATGCCGGGATGTCCCCATGTCATGCACACAGCCCACCAGCTCGGACAAGGCCCCTCACCAGCTGCCTTGTCAAGGAAATAGGCCAGAAGGCAGCGCATCACAGCCTGGTGGCAAATGACCAGCACATTCTCCTGCCTCTCCAGTTCCATGATGACAGGCTCCAGCCTCTGCACCAGGTCTTCATAGGACTGCAAAGGCAAGCAACGAAGGCGTCCTTCAGGCCTGGCTCCGGGGTGGGAACGGAGTCAGGTGGTGTCCTAGCTAGACTACGTCAACTTCACACACAAACAACAGCTGTCTGGAAGGAGCGCTGGTGGTTTGAATGAAAATGGTCCCCACAGGCTCATAGGGAGTGGCACTATCAGGAGTTGAGGCCTTGCTGGAGTAGGTGTGGTCTTGTAGGAAGAAGTGTGTCACTGGGGGTGGGCTGTGAGGTTTCAAATGCTCAAGCCAGACCCAGTGACTCACTCTCTCTTCCAGCTGCCTGTGGATCCAGGTGTAGAATTCTCAACTACCTCTCTAGGAACATGTCCGCCTGCATGCCGCCATGCTTCCCACCATGATGATAATGGACTAAACCTCTGAACTGTAAGCTGCCACCTCAGTTAAATGTTTTCCTTTATAAGAGTTGCTGTGGTCATGGTGTCTCTTCACAGTATCAGAAACTCAAACTATGACAGGAGGTTACCTCAATTGAGAAAATCCCTCCATAAGATCCTGCTGTAGGGCATTTTCTTAACTAGTGATTGATGGGATCGCCTGGACCCAGCACACTGTGGGTGATGCTGGGATGGTGGTCCTGAGTTCTTTAAAAAAGCAGGCTGAGCAATCCATGGAAGTAAGCCAGTAAGCAGCACTCCCCCATGGCCACTGCACCAGCTCCTGCCTCCAGGTTCCTGCCCTGTTTGAGTCCTGTCCTGACTTCCTTTGATGAAAAACTTTAATGTGGAAGTGTGAGCCAAATAAAGCCTTTCCTTCCCAACTTTCTCTTGGTCATGGTGTTTCGTCCCAGCAATAGAAACCCTAACCAAGACAGGTGTGCTGGGCAGTGGGCCACCTGCCGACTCCTGGAGCTGCTCACCACATCTGAGGTCGTGTTTAAGCTCCCTCCAGCCTAGTTCCTGAGGGAAAGGAGTGGGCAGCTGCTCTTGGAGGGTTGCTTTAGTGAGATGTCCAGGAAATGGGGACAACCTGGGAAGGGGGCCACCTTCTCCTTCCAGGGCTACATCCTGGTAGGACCCAGAGAGCTAGGCCTCAGACACATCCCAGGAGGTTACTATCAGGTCCCAAAGAAACCCGGGTAAATGGCTCTCTGTGGTGCTATTAGCACACCGAAGTGATGCTGGCCTTCAGGCTCCCTCAGTATCAAACACACCTGTGGCTCTTCTCACTGCACCCCTACCCTAAACTTCTCCGGCTCATGGGCTTCTCTCCCCAGTTTCTCATTCCCTTGTAACCCCACTATTTTGGCTATGTGCTCTCTTGGTCCCCCCATCTCTTGCTTGTCTCTCTTGGTCTTCTCTCTCTCCCTCTCTCCCTCCCTCCCCCACTCCCTTCTCGTGGCCAGATCCAGGCTGCTGAACGTGTTAGGTCTATGACTTTCTCTCTCTGCTCTGGACTCTTCCAGATGTCTCTGGCTGTCCTCTCCCTCATATCTGCAATAAGAACTTTCCTCTTACCCATACCTTGGAGCAGTCGGAGGGAAGTGCGAGGGTGTAGTGGGTCAAAGGCCCTAGAACTTCCTGGACTGTGACAACTGTCAGGAACTTGAGGTCCCCAGGAACAACCACCTAAGGGTTGTCTGCCTGCCTGCTCCCTCCCCGACTGGTAATGAAGACCTTGTATCCCTGCTGGCCCCTGGGGCAGCCCCTAGCTCCATTTTAACTGGAGAATTAGGCATGGGGGGTGGGGTGGGGGCAGTTCTGTCTTTCTACAATTATCCATCTTTCAAAATAAATCCCCCAGCAGAGCCAGCCCCGCACTGTGACTGGGCAGCAGCACTGACCTGTGCTGACCTCTGCCAGCTCTGGGGTGATCCGTTTTTGTTTCTCTTTTTTATTTTATTATTTTTATGTGTGTGTGGAAGGGTATATGTTCAGTGTTTGTAAATATGTGTGCACATGCATGTGGAGGCTTTGAGGTCAACCACGGATGTCATTTATCAGGTGCTGCCCACCTTATTTTTTGAGACAGGGTCTCTCATTGGTCTGGAGCTGAGTAGGCGAGGCTGACTGGCCAGCAAGCCCCAAGGATCCTCCTGCCTCCACCCCTCGGGACTGGGATTACAGGCATGCATGCGACATGGGTGTTTTTGATTTGTTTTTAACCTGGGTTCTGGGGATCAAACTCAGGTCCTCAAGTTTGCCAGACAGACAGCAGACTGCACTGTCTCCCCGACTCTGTACTGTTTCTCCTTACCACTACCTGCTTTGGTTCTGAACCTGAACTCTGCCTCACAGCACAATGTGAGAATTATTCATGTCACTCAGAGCTACATGATTCCACACCACACGCGTCTCAGGGTTTATTTAGTCACCATCCTGGGGCACCTCCTTGAAGCAGGAGATTCCTCAGCCAAAGTGATGCTTCCTTTCTGACCTGGGGCCTGGAATGAACAGGGTCTCTCTGAGGGAAGGCGACAGCGTGATCGCTTTGCCAAATCTCTCTAGAGAAGGTCTCCATGGATCTAGAAACAGAGTTGGGGCTGGCACATGGAGCTCTGGGGAGGATAGGATCACCTTGTGACAAGGGAAAGCATCTAAAGAAAGGCTAAAGGTCCAGGGCAGAGAGAAGGGTGAACACCTTGGAGTGAGCTTTGGTCACTTTGAGCATTCTGGGAAAAGGTTGATGGCCCCCTGCGAAAGGAGCTGCCCTGGGCATCCCAGGAGACCATGGCTAAGCTACAGAAGTCCCAGAAAAGCCAAACCCCACAGAGCTGGGGCACACAGCATAGGCTCTGCCCCTGCCGGGTCTGCACCTTGGGAAGGGGGAACAAAGACAGAGAGGGACCCACCATGGCCAATCCCTGCCCTCTGTAGCGCACTGTCCCCCACCACCCAAGGAAGAACAAAGGTCCGGGAGACAGAGCTGGGAACTGATGGGGAGGAAACCCACACCTAGGCTGCCGGCCTCAGGGCCGAGCCTCCGAGCCCTGGCCACAAGCAGCACCGCCAGGCAGGCACCAGGCACTGTGACTAAGACCCTAGATCCCACCTACCTCGCCCTTCGGGTACCGGTAGCGGTACTTGTCCTGATCTCTCAGGGCAAACTCCAGTGGATAGTGGTCCTGGATTTCTTCGTAGGTCATTTCCTCACAGACACCCTAGGAAGACACAGCAGTCGTCACACACCATGCCAGACTGAAAAGACCAGCCTTGGGTTGGAGGAGCACACAGAGGAGACCAGCATTCCCCGGCCAAGGGGACAGTCCCAGCACAAAGATTACCCTCTGTAGAAAAGGAGACCCTCTCTGGAGACTGAGTATGCTGGCAGCCACATCTGGAGGAAGCTATCAAAGTAGTCCTTACCTACCCATCACGTATCTATCCAGTGGATGATATAGGACTTAGCACTAATGTGTGTCTTTTCCTACGTTTTTAATTTTTGGTTTATTTTATTTTATTTTATTTTTTGAGACAGGGTTTCTCTGTGTAGCTGATTGTCCTGGATCTTGCCCTGTAGACCAGGCTGGCCCCAAATTCACAGAAATCCACCTGCCTCTGCCTCCCAAGTGCTGGGATTAAAGGCGTGTGCCACGACACCCAGCTTAAAATTTTTTTATTACACTTATTTGTTTATCTGTTGGTTTACTGTGTGCGTGCCCATGTGCTCATGACATGGCATGGTTGTGGAGGTCAGAGGACAACTTGCAGGGGTCAGTTCTCACCCCAGGAACAGAACCCAGTTGTCAGGCTTGCCAGCAAATACCCTTCCTTACCCACTGGGCCATCGTGCCGGCCCTTCAGTCTCATCCAGTGTGGAAGTGCTAACATGAGTAGAGACTGCTGTGTAAACTGTAATTACAAAAACTCATTTGTGTCCCGGAGCGAGAGGGCAGGCCACGGAGGGGGGGGGGGGCACGGGACGAGGACGGGGACGGGGACAGGACACACACAAACACACACTATCTTATACAAATGTCAAAACAAGTCAAGCTGAGCACACTAGGAGGTGAATCATGAGCACAAGGAGCTGAAGGTCAAGTTTGAGGTCAGCCTAATCTACATGAGACCCTGTCTCAAAACACACCGTGGGGCCAGAGAGATAGCTCAGCAGTTAAGAGAGCATCCTACTCTTGCAGAGGACCTGGGTTCAATTCCCAGCACCCTCTCCAGGCATCTCCCCACTGTCTGTAACCCCAGCTCTCGATCTGATACCCCTGATCTCACAGGCACCTGGACTCACTGCCCACACTCACACACTGACCCACACACACAATTAAAACCACAGAGGAGCTGCAGAGACTGCTCAATGTAAGAACGCTTGCTGCTTTTCCAGAGGACCCAAGTTCACTCCCAGAAACCATGCTGGGTGGGTCACAGCCACCTGTAACTTTAGCTCCAGAGGATCCGATGCCCTCTCCTGTCTCTGCAGGCACCACACACTCACACAAATAAATAAAACACAGCCAGCCACCAGCAGAGAAGGAAGGTGATGGAAAGTACCGGAGTTATTGAAGGCCCAGAGAGGCACTGAAGGGACTCACCCATGAACTATTTCCACCTGAGTGAGCCCCCACCACGGGAGCCCTAAGGAACTAATACACGCTTTGAGATCAGGAAGTGAAACAGTGTTGTAATAAGCCCTAAGAATGTGGAAGTGGTTACAGAGGCAGGAAGCATGTTTTAGGTTGCCTTGAAGACCTGTTGGTAACAATGTAGACATTAAAGGGCATTGTGGGAAGGCTTAGAGGGAAGCTGGGACGGCAAAGAAAGCCCTGGTCCGGCTGCGAAGATGACTCAGTCAGTAAGAGCTCGCTGACTCATGAGAACCTGAGTTTGGATCCCAACACAAGCAAAAAGCTAATATGGCAGCACACGTTTGTCACGCTAGCCCTGCAGAGGCAGAGGCAGGAGGAGAATCCTTGGAGCACCAGGTCCAGCGAGAGACCCTGTCTCAAAAAAGCCAGACGGAGAATGACTGAAGAACACTGTAGCTGTGTGGTCACTACACGGGTGTGTGGGTTCACTTGGGTCCGTGGAATGAAGACACAGAGGCATCTTAAGAATGAATCTAGCCTTTCATGGCTGCAGTGGGGGTCCAGCCTTGAAGGACTGAAGCCCTAACCCTTCGCCTAGGGCAGTTTTATTTCTCTCCAATACAGTTTAGCCAGTTAATTTCCATATGCTCAAAACAACCTGAAAGGGGCTCCCAACAATACAATGCCAAGTGCAAATTCCTCGATTTGTCAGGTACCACGGGTTTCCGGGTTTCCCCAATCAAGTTTTGCATAGGCGTTTTTATCCTTGGGAAACTCCCAGACAGGATTCACATAGAGGGCAACAAGAGAAACAAAAGGTGTCTGCTAACCAAAAGAAGGATTAGGGCTAGGTGCTACTCTCTGGAGCCAGGCCAGGTGCAGCTCAGCAGGAATGCCACTACAGAACACTTGGCATTAGTGTTCACCTCTGGGCTCATTCACACCCATATGCACAAGTACACAACACCTAGGAACATGGACACAACATGCACACATGCATACACACACACACACACACACACACACACACACATACACACACACCTGTATTAACATCACCATAACCAGGATGTTGATATAAATGTGAGTTTGGCCCATCGTGGCAGCAAACACTTACAATCTCAATATTCAGGAGGCTGAGGAAGGAGGATCATGAGATCCCAGGCCAGCCAGAGTGACAGAGCAAGATCCTGCTTCAACAGGAAAAAAAAGAAGAAATATGGATGTTGGGGTGTTTCTGTGAAGCCTCAGAAGAAATCAAGCCGGTCATGAAAAACTAGAGAAAACATGATCACTGTTCTGAAGTGGCAGAGAACTTGGCTGAACTAATCTGATGCCCTCTTCTGGCCTCTGCGGGCACCTACACCTGAACATGGTACACATACAGACAAGCAGATGCACACATACACATGTAAAGAAAAATACATAAAATGATGGCTCAGTGAGAAAAGCACTCGCTGGACAGAGGTAAGGACTGGAGTTGAGATCCCAGATCCCACTTAATGTCAGGTGGGCATGGAGGCCTGCCTATATAATCCCAGCACATGGGAGACGGACACAGGAGGATACTTGGAACAAGCTGGTTGGTTAGACTCGCTAAATTGGCAAGCTTTGGATTCAGTGAGAGACTCTGCCTCAAAATATAAAGTGGAGAGTAGCTAAGAAAACAGTGTCAACCTCTGGCCTCCCCAGGCACATGCAAACATGCAAAACACATGAATGCATACTACACATACAGTAAAGTACAAGGCATGTAGAAAAGCATTTCATACTTAAAAAAAAGAACGACCAACAACTGCAACCGTGAGAGGAAGTCGGTGAGCCTGGGACTGCGCTAGCTCACCACTCAGAGGCACTGCCCAAACTGCAGAGCATAACAGTGAAGAGAAAGAAAACAGAAAAGAGAAAAGTTCAAATCCCTAGAGCTTCAAAGGGCACCCTCTGAATAAAGGACTCACTGCCGCGCCTGCTGCCTGCCTTGCCGTCTGGAGAGAGACCTTCCTGTCTACATTTCTGCAAGGGATGGAGACTCGGAATGCATCGACTTTCCTGATCAAGGGGACAAACTGCTCCGGATCACTGAGCCCAGTGACCTGAAGGTTGCAGCCCC
>CABHPQ010164409.1:11238-22621 GCA_902168405.1 Peromyscus aztecus
ATACACACCCATACATCTCACAGACACACACACATATACACACACCATACACACACACACACTCCATACCTCACAAACACACACCCTACAAGAACACATACTCACCACACACACACATACCTCACAGACACCCACACTGAACTCATGCACAGACGAAAGATTAAAAAACAAAACAAATGTGGTGGTGCACACCTTAATTCCTGCACTTGGGAGGCAGAGGCAGGTGGATCTCTGTAAACTCCAGACCAGCCTGGTCTATATAGAGAGGAGCTCCAAGCCAGCTAAGGCTATAGAGAGAGAACCTGCCTCAAAAAACAAAACAACAACAACAACAGCAAAAAATAAAACCCCTTGAAGTTAGGTGAGCTGTGGGATAATGTCAAGTCTAACATATTATTGGATTCCAAGATGGGAAGAATGTAGCAGAAAATATATTAGAAGAAACAGAAAACAACAGGGAAAACATTTTTAAGAGCCAGGTACATGCCTATAATCCCAGCTTACAAAGTCTAGACCAGCCAGGGCTACACAGCAAGAAAGCACTTATTAAAACAAAAGTTTTTGCCAGGCGGTGGTGCACGCCTTTAATCCCAGCACTCGGGAGGTAGAGCCAGGCGGATCTCTGTGAGTTCAAGGCCAGCCTGGTCTACAGAGTGAGTTCCAGGATAGGCTCCAAAGCTACACAGAGAAACCCTGTCTCAGAAAAACAAAAAAGTTTTCAAATTTTCTATTTAGAAACCCTTAAGTCAAAAAAAAAAAATCTCACTTTTCCACTTTGGAAAGCCTCTATGACACTGAGCCTACTCAGATAACTGTCTCTGAAGGGACCGGCACACAGCGGCGTGCCCACACCCAAACACTGGTTTTCACAGAGATCCTTTATTAAGCAGGGAAGAAAAGTAAACTGGCTGACTTCTGACTGAAGCAGAAAAACAGCAGCAAATGACCTGACTGTGTGACTTTCAAGAGGAGAAGGGGAGTCTGTGTTAGAATGGGCGAGGATGAGGCGGGATGCTTCCATTGGGCATGTTACTTAGGGTAGCCAAAAGTGGGGGTTTGATTGCTGGACTTCAATACTCTGACAGATGGACTTTGGGGATCTGTCTTAGGAATGAATCTGACATAAGAAAGTGTCCAAATAAAGAAATAGACCTTGGTGGCTAGCTTTAGGGATATAATCTATGGTTTACAAGGGAGAGGGAAGGGGGAAGGGCAAAGCCTGCCAGCGCCATGTTTGCCCTGCTCAGGCCTGCTGGAGCCTCTTCAATCCCTGCTGTGGTCAGTTGATTAACCACTTGAATTCCACCTGTAAACTCAATTATCTCTGTCCATGGAATCTAACATATGGTTCCAAGGAATTTGTGTGTGTGTGTGTGTGTGTGTGTGTGTGTGTGTGTGTGTGTGTCAGAGACAGAGGCAGAGAGAGAGAGACAAAGACATTGTCCTGTCTACTACTTTTGCCCTAAGGCTTCATTTGAGAGTTTGCATATAGGTGGTAGGGCGAGTGACAAGAAAATATAAAAATTCAGGCTGAAGAGATGGCTCAGAGGTTAAGAGTACTGACTGTTCTTCCAGAGGTCCTGAGTTCAATTCCCAGAACCCACACGGCAGCTCACAACCATCTATAATGGGGTCTGATGTCCTCTTCTGACCTGCAGATGCACATACAGAGGAGCACTCACATACATAAAATACATAAATTTACAACAAAAAGAATAATAAAAATTGCCTGCTCACCCCTAAGCAGGATAGCAATAAGTCCTGGACCAGCCTGGACTACACAGTGATTTCAGTGCTGTTTTGGGTTACAGAGGAGAAAAGAGATTGCCTTAAACAACAGGAAAAAACAACAAAAATATCAATGACTGTTGTGTAATAGTTTAAAACAAGATTGAAACATTTCATCCTACAGGGAACAGGAAGGTAAACAACCAAAATAGCTTCAGGAAGTCCCTGAAACTGACCAGAATTACTAGGCCACTCTCCTTGCCAAAGAAAGCAATAAAAGCTGCAAAAAAAGACGCTCAGACAAGCCAAGATGCAAAGAAGACTGAGACCAGACCAAAGCAGAAACCAGCTGAGCTGCCTGGAAGAGGTTTAGATCAGTTACTTGGAAAGGAGACTTGGAATATTAAAGTGTGTTACAGTCTTTTATGCTGTGGAATATTTGTTTCATGATGCAAAATGTGTTTTCGTTTATGTTGCGTTTAACTCTGTGAAGCTGTGTTACTTTGCCTGTCTAAAATATCTGATTGGTTTAAGAAAAAGCTAAACAGCCAATAGCTAGGCAGGAGAGAGAAACAGGCGGGGCTGGCAGGCAGAGAGAATAAAAGGGAAAAAAAGAGAAGAGCTAGGAGCGAGAGAAGGAGAGGAGAATGCCAGGGGTCAGCCACCCAGCCACACAGCCAGCCATGGAGTAAGAAGGAAAGAAAGGAATACAGAATAGAGAAAGGTAAAAGCCCAGAGACAAAAGGAAGGTGGAACAATTTAAGAAAATCTGGCTAGAAGTAAGCCAAGCTAAGGCCAGGCATTTATAAGTAAGAATAAGTCTCTGTGCGTTTATTTGGGAACTTGGTGGCGGCCCCCTCAAAGAGCAAAGAGTTAAAAAAAATCAAAAACCAAAAACCAACAACAGACACTCTTCAACCTGTTGAGCTGCCTGCAGGCTGTGCAGGGTGCTCCAGATTTCCCAGCTTTTGTGAGCTGTCACCCATGCTGGGGTGGGCTTTGGTGACGCAGCTGTCTGTGAGTCATTTCTGCTCCTGTAAGTGACCCTCACCCACATTCCTATAGATAACCTCAATAAAACTCATGGGTCACCAAGTTGGGCTTTGGTCTGTTGAGGGCTCCATACCTCAGTGAGTAGGTGTGTGTGTGTGTGTGTGTGTGTGTGTGTGTGTGTGTGTGTGTGTATACACATAAATTTTAAGATAGAGTTATCTGGTAGCCCTGGTTGTCCTGGAACTCTGCAGACCAGGCTGGCCTCAAACTCAGAGAACCTTGCCTCTGCCTCCCAAGTACTGGGATTAAAGGCGTGCGCCAGCACACTCAGCTGAAACAACAACCTTAAAGAGGTGCTGGAGGCTGACAAGATGACTCAGTAGATAAAGGCACTTGCCATCAAGTCTGGGGACATGAGTTCGATCCCCAGGACCCACATGGTGGAGAAAACCAACTCCAGCAAGTTGTCTCTGATCTCTGCACACACTGTGGCACGTGGCACGGATACCCAAAGAAAAACATAAATAAATAAATGTCACTTAAAAACAAACAAACAAAAGCGTTAAAGGAGATGCTGGGCTGAGTGTGGGGGTACACGTCTTTAATCCCAGCACTCTGGAGACTGAGGCAGGTGAATCTCTTTGAGGACAGCCTGGTTTATATAGAGAATTCCAGGACAGCCAGAGTGGGGGTAGGGTGCTGATCTCATGTGCACCTCCAGATTCCTCTCCCCTCTCCCCTCCCCACTGCTCTAACTGCACGGAGCTGACCGTTACGAACTGTACCTATCAGGCCACAGGAAGGGAAGTGAGCTGGTCACTCCCAGGCTGGGTCTTCACGAGGGCCATCCCACCTCACAAGCTGACCTTTCTCTCTGCTCTCCTCTGGACAGTGACAGCAATCGTCCTGACTGTTAGGAGGTCGGCTCAACACAATGTGCTTCGCGACTTCCACGTCACCTATCCATTTCTTTGTGAGCAGTCCCTTTCTAAGCCCTCGGGTTCCGTCACCGTGGAGACAGGACCAGCTGTCAGCCTAACTACCTGGATTTTGTCCCTCTCTGGTCCTGTTTTGCTTCCTTGATATTTTCCCTCCTCTCCTCTGCCCCTCTCCTCTGCAAGTTATTTTGGTTTCCAGAGACAACAAGACTGACTCTGAACATCCTTATGATAAGGAATTAACAATGCCCTAGGCTTTGCATACAGATCATCCCACAGCGAGCTCACCCATGCAGGTGAGGCTGCACCCCAGACTGTCCCCCTCCAGTGGTGACAGGGTAACTGCTTCTCCTGAACCCCTTTCAGAGCTAGAGAGGAACCAGTGACCAGACCACTGGCCTGACCAACCAAGACTTCCTGTTCCGGCAGCTGTGCAAACCCCAAACCCTTCTTTCCTTTGTTCCCCTTTAGAAGAAATCTCAGCGTTCCCCTCAGTCTCTTGGGATGGACCGGGGGTCACTGAACTCTGTATCTCTCTGCCCATCTCACCAGTGGTCACACTGATTGCATCTCCTTTCTCTGTCTATTGCCTTGTCTCTGACTGCCATACTGCAGTGGAGAAACCCAATCTGCCAAGGCTCCTAGGGCCAGGGCTTTTGCCCTAAAACTCCAAGGACAAGTAGAAACAATCTGTTTCTTTTTGTGGACCACAAATTCATATCGCTAAGTTTTTTTTTTTTTTTTTTTTAGTACAGGGTGTCATGTAGCCCAAGATGGCCTCAAACTGTAGCCAAGGTTGACCTTGAACTTCTGTCCCTTCGGCCTCTACCTTCCAAGTGCAGAAATTCCAGGTGCACGCCCCCAAGACCAGTTGATGCACTGCTATGGATTCCACCCAGGGTTTTCTGCATGCCAGGCAAGCACTCTACTAACCCACGAGTTATGACTTAAATTATTTTATATTAAAATCAAAATAGGCACAGCAAACAGTAAAATATATAGAGCAAAAAAGAAATGTGAAAAAAAAAACAAACAGAACTGTAATTATAGTCTAACAACACTCAACTATTACTTTATGATGACCAAGTTCACCAAAAACAAAAAACAAACAAACAAAAAAAACCTAAGGGTGCAGAGAATTTGAAGGACCTAATTACAGATGCTGAAAATGATGCATTTTTATACATACAAACTTTCCTTATGGGAACTTCAGCCACACAGAAAATCCCAGACAACAGGAAGACAGCGCCTGGCCTGCACCTCTTAGCCACAACTAGTAACAACACAGTGTGTTTCAGCAAAAGTTGTAACTGCTTCCTTCCCCACTGCCCAGCCAACTGGACGACTGTGCAGAAGATGGTGGTCGGACTCTAGGGAGGGAGAAAAGTGGACACTTAGTAAAGGCGTGGTGAGGACCCTGCAGCGACCCTGTGAGTGAGTCAGGCCTTCTCTCAGGGCCTTGTGAGCAGGGTCCGAGACCTGCTTCTAAGCCAACAGATTATGGCAAAGGCAACAAGCTGTCAACCACATGGTCACACTGTACTGTAAGACTCCATTTTATCCACTGGAGAGACAGGCTCTTTCTTACTGACTGAAGAAATAAGTTGTCAGATTCTAAGAGGTCCATATGGCAAGGAACTATGGCTGCCCTGTAGCTTAGATACTGGCAAGTGGCAGCCAGGAAGACAGCGGGCCCTCACTCTCTAGCCTTGAAGAGATGAATTCTGGTAACACTCATGGGGGCTTGCAGGAGACCTCAAGCCTCAGCAGAGACACATTTCCCACTGAGGCTGTAATTGCAGAGAAGCCAGCCACACCTGCCAGGCTGTGAACCACAGCAGCAGTGAGGTCATAAGTCTGTGCTTGAAATGATTTGTGTGAGATTCCTCCAGAAGGCTCTCTTCTGGCCTTCATGGATAACCACACACACCTGAATAAACATAACAATTCTTAAAAATGCACAAAAGAACACAGAGCCCCTAGCCTAAGCTCAGAAAAAATGGGAAATCCATCAAATTCCCACTCTCGTGTCAGATAACTGAGGCTTTTCCACTCTGCTGTCAGATTCAGGAAACTGCCCTTCCCCATCTCCGGGGTCCTCCACTCCTCTCTTTCCTTTGCTTGTTTTGTTTCGTTTTGCTTTATCAAGACAGGGTTTCTCTGTGAAGCCTTGGTTGTCCTGGAACTCGCCCTGTAGCCCAGGCTGGCCTCGAACTCACAGAGATCCGCCTGCCTCTGCCTCCTGAGTGCTGGGATTAAAGATGTGGCCACCATGCTTATTTCTTTTTTCGTCGTTGTTTCTTGTTTTAAATTGGTTTTGTGGTTTGAAACAGTTCTCACACTATAGCCCAGGTGGGTCTTAAACACATTACACCCTCCTGCTCAGCTTCAATGTGGAGAGTTCACAAGCATAAATCATCATGCCTGGTGCTAATGACTTTTTTTAAAGTCTCTTAATGAAGACATGGTTCTATTAATGAGAACAAGGAGTCATTAGTTTATTTCCAGCAATACAGAGAGAAATGAAATATTATGCTTGAATTTGCTTTAAATAACCCAGTAGAAAAAGGGATGGTGGAGTTCAAACACGACCAATGCAAGCTGAGTGTGCCGAGCTGACTCCCGGGTGCTCTGAGCATCCGATGTGACAATGGTGAGCACCGAGACTCAATCTGTCCGCCTCCTACTGCTTACCCTTTGACTTCTGCCTTGCTACACATTTAAGAAGCTCATTCGTTTAAAACTGGAAGTAGGGCCATTGAGGAGGCCCAGCAGGCAAAGGTGCCTGCCACCAAGGCCCCACATAGGTGAAAAAATAACCATTTCCTGTAGGTGGTCCTCTGACCTCCGGAACAGCAACTGGCATCAACATGTGCAGACATACGCAAACACAAAATAAATCAACGATTATTTTAAACACCAGAAGTATGACTACCATGGATTATTCTCCAGACCATGCTGAGCACACATTCAGGAAGGAGGTTTTCCCTGACCCAGAGGACAGTGCCCAAGAGGCAGGCAGGGAGGAGGGACAGTAATTACCGCGTCAATCTCATTGAGGACCTTCCACTGCTCATAAGGCACACTCAGCGCCTCTGCCGTCTGGATCGTCCTCTTCATCTGGCTCGTCCAGACCTTCAGGTCCTTGATGTTCTGGTCACTGATGAACTGAGCCAGATGTTTGGCAAACTGAAACACATCACAGCATATTCAGCCCCACAGGTCCTGGGCTGCCTCAAAGGACACCAGAGCATGGGGTCAGTGGGGTTCTGTCAACCTCAGGAAGTAGGTTTAGTCAAAAATCACCCGACCTCCCCGTGATGCCCACACCCAAGTGCTGCTCTGTGCGTTCTCCCCAGGCCCCAAGAGCAATCCCATATCTGTCAGGTTCCCCCATCTTGATCCACTGCCCCAAGGCCATGTGACCTCTTCTGTGAGTCCTCAGTGCCTCCCCGAACTGTCAAGGCCTTTAGCGGCACAGCTGGGACTCAGGCCGCTCTAACAGTAGTATAACCTGCCAGGAAAGGGCTCAGCTGGTATCTGCTCAAGTGCATTTGACTAGTGCCACATCACCCTCCCTACATCCTGGACCAAGTTAAGACGGTCCACGTCAAGTGCACACTGGCTACAGAAGCCTCCCTACATATTCATATATCCATCCTGCCACCAAGTGCACAAGGTACCAATGCACAGATGCGCATCACACACACACACACACACACACACACACACACACACACACTGACCTCTCGGCCCCGGGGAGACAGTCCGGGATCGCCACCAATCCGACCCTTGAGGTTGAGTTCACTCTCCCCGTGCCGGCAGAGGTAGATGGATCGGGGTGTCACGTGGATGTTCATGAGGTAATAAACGATGCGGCTCTGGATGTGGTCAGCTACACGGTTCACCACGTAGCTCTGGCCCACGTCCATGATCTTGATGTAGGACAGATCCCTGGCCAGAGAGAAGGTAGAGAGACCCTGTGAGGGTGGCTGGGCCCTTGGAAGCACATCAGCAGCCACAGGAACCAGCTGTAAAGCCTGCAGCTCTCACACTGGATTTGAGATCACAACACAGTCCTGTGAGCTGGTGTGAGCTGGTGTGACGGGGGTGAGGCACTGTGACACACCACAGTGACACAGACAAGCACTGTGAGGGGCTCAGCACTCACGCTTCCACGGTGACACCTAGAGAAGTGGTCAGTTAGGTCACGTGATGACTTAGTGCCGCCTGTGTGCTCCCAGGCCCCTTCCAGCCTCCCTCTGAGCCGTAAGCTGAACCGAGACAGCGTTCCCTAGGGTCGACCTGGGAGCTGGCGAACACTCCACTCCCCAAGGTTCCTGGTCGGCTTTCCTTCTCCAGCGAGCCTCTCCCCAAGGAACACAGTCAAGGTCATCTATGTGCCAGGGAGCTGCCCCTCCGCATCAGGTAACAACGGGTTGAACAGCACAGAAGGATGGTGCCGGCGACAGCCGCTGACAAACCCAACTTGGCTACCTTCCCCACTTGGCATGTGTGACGCTTCTGCTTGGAGAGCCCACTCGTGTTGGCAGTGGTGGGGATGAGCTGTGACTTAGCCAACAGCCCCCTGGATATTCTATTGGAGTTCTCACTGTCTCCATGTATGTTTGCTGCTTGATACTGCCAGTAAAAGCAGGGGCAGCGGGTGCTGCCAGGCCTGACTGGGGCTCTGGATAAGCCACTAGTGCAGTGGGTGCTGCAGATGACGAGAAGCATTGCTGGGAAGACCCGGGGAACCAGCACGGCCATACACGGAGAGGTCCAAGTGCCATTCAGCTCCAGCCTGGCTGCAGAGCCCAGCAGAGGGAGGAAAGATGTGTCACCACGGCCGACACAGGCACCGCTATTCTATAAGCCCCCAGAAGCCACCCGTCTAGCAGCTGCTTGTGTTCCTTGGTTCACACGCGTTATATATTGGTACGTAATCATAAACACTCAAACGTATGTTTACACTCCAGCCTTTCACTGAATGCAGTGCAATCTACACTCCCACCTCCTTCCATAATTATGATTTATGGTGACGGTAAGGTTTCACCACGGTTCCACTGCTATTTATTTAACTACTGCCGATTACGCTTATGCCAAGAGTCCAGAGCTGGCAAACCACTGCCAACAACTCAAATGCTGCCCACAAGCTGTTTTCTATAAAGTTTAGTGGAACACACCCGTCATTTATTGACACAGCTTCTCTTGCAGTACAACGGCTCAGTCAGTTCACTGCAGCAGAGACAGACGCCTCCAAAGCCTGAATAAACTCACTGTCTGGCCTTTGGCTGAAGATGGTGCTGATCCCAGCTGTAGGACCCTCAGCTGGGCACCCGCTATGGACCTTACGGCCCCTGGCCACTCAACACTTCCGCTTGCTCTTCTATCCCAGGGGGAGGCAGATGCACCTGACAAGCACTGGCCACTGCCTGCTGTTCATAGGCAAGATCGGGCTGGCTCCCTTCCCCCTCCCCAACTGCACATCGAAAGAAGCACACGAAATGTTTGCAAATGCCTTTTGGAAAGACCCTCTGCATAGAAATTAGGCTTGATTTTATGGCGGGACAGGAGAAAGTCCTGACTTGTAGAGCTCCAGATGAGGCAACAGCTGTTCTGTAAATCACCTCTGGCCCAGATTTCTGCCCCAAGGAAAGAAACAAGAGATCAGACCACCTCCGCCTTTTGGTGTACTCCCCCCAGCCGCCACCAGAGGGAGCCACAATGAGCTGGCCAAGTAGACCCCCACCACCCACTCTCTGCAGCCACAGGCTGCGCGCTTTCTCGCCCACCTGTCCAGGTCTTCATCCAGAGACTCATATGAGTTCTCATAGCATTCAATGCGTCTCATGAAGTCCTCAGTGGCCTCATCGCTGTCCCGGTTGACGTAGTCAGGACTGCCCAGCTTCACTTGCTGCCAGGGCCAGGCACAGAGCAAGGACACATCAGGGCTGGAGTCCCGGCCGGAAGCAAGGATACAGCTAGGCGGGGTCGGGGAGGTGGGGCCGGGCCAGGCTGGGGACCGCTCCCATCAGGAATGGTTCTGAAGCTCCCAGGTCTCAGTCGGTCTCTCACCCGCTCTACCCTGAACTATCTTTCAAACCAATGTGGCTTTTGTGTAGCTCTGGCTGTCCTGGAACTCACTCTGTAGACCAGGCTGGCCTCGAACTCAGAGACTGCCGGCCTCTGCCTCCCAAGTGCTGGTGTTACAGCCATGCACCGCCACCACCCAGCTGACATAGCCATTCTTTAGATAACCAAGGAGCACAGCATAAGAGTGGGAAAACAGTCTGAGTCTTAAATAGAAACACCCAGCCACCCCTGGCTGAAGCCCCTCTCCTGCTGTCCAGGGATTACGGGAGAGGAGAAGGGAGAGAGAAGGACGCAAAAGGAGCAAGAATGGAGGCCCATGCTGCACAGGACCCTCCCACAACTGGTCCTCAGGACTCCAGGCTCACCTGCCTCCTCACTCCCACAAAATTCAAGATCAGCCCAGACCTGGAGAGGGACCTCACTGTCACTGTCACTGGGCACCTGTCTCATTCCCATCCCAAGGAAATCAGATGCACCACTCACCACGATGTTGGCGGCTATGACCTCAGGATCCACACAGATAGATTCAACAAAGAAGGTCTACAGCAAGGGCAGAGGACCAGGGAGAAGAGGGGCAGAACCAGAGACACGGTTAGTGACCTGTGTTTCCTTCCAGGGTCTCTCCCTTCCACCTACGGCCTTGCTGACCAGGCCTGAGCATCCTCTAGCTAAGGGATGTGTCACTGCATCCTGGACTCCCCCACTACAGCCTTGGAAAGCAAGCTCCAGGAGAAGAGGAAACCACACCTCCATCTCAAATTACGCTTAGCAACCCTAATTCCCAGCGCCAGGAGGCTGTGACAGGAGCCGCTGAGGACCCAGATAGGCAACAACGCAGCTCAGAAGGGGCGCCCAGGAGACCTCACCTTGTAGCCGTTCTGTTCCCCAAAGTTAAGGACCATCGCTCTTCGTTCTCGGGTGGTATTGGTTGCATCAAAAACCTAGGACCAAATGGGGGTGAAGTCAGGACTCTGGTCCCGGGGAAGCAGAAGGCCACCCAAGGCGGCAGCACAGGCATCTGTGGACTGGGCTTCTTGCCAGAGTACCTGCTGCCCAGGCCACCAGCCTGGCTCGTCTCTGGTGATGCACAGAGGAATGCACGCAGCAGTGCTCTGAACACAGCGGCTGCTCAGCTCACGGGTGGCCAGCCGATTCTAGCAAAACCGGTAAGCCTGGTTGTGGTTTGTCTCCTAAGGTTCATGTTCAAGTTCTCCCAAGAAAGAAGCAAGTCTGGCCTCCCCAGCCCTGTGGTGTCCTATCTCCAGATGCGATCTTTTCTTCCTTCAGGGACTCCTGTCATGATGCTATTAGATACCTAACAAGGGCTTGGGGGTGGGGGTGGGGGGATGCCCAATTTGGAGCTTTCGGCCTCGAAACTGAGCTAAATCTGTTTTTTGAGGGGCTGAAACAAGGTCTCACTATGTAGTCAGCCTGGCTTCGAACTTGCTGTGTAGAACACACTAGCCTCAAACTTGCAGCAATCCTCCTGCCCATGTTTCTCAAGTGCTGGGATTACAAGTGTGTGCTACCATGCCTAACAACAAACCTCTTTTTTCTTTTCCTTTTTATTTTATTTTTATTTTTTATTACAGTTAGGGGGAGAGAGAGAGAGAGTATGTGTGTGTGTC
>CABHPQ010164410.1:5829-12135 GCA_902168405.1 Peromyscus aztecus
AGAGTAAAAGTCACACACACCTAGAAATAAGTCAGCTTCTCATGCGCTTAGTTTCCTGACATTAAATGCTCCTAGGCCAGTATTGCAAAAGAACACACACTTCTTATGTAATCCTATGCTCGAGGGGAGAGTTTCCATACCGGCTTAACGAACCTATCCTTAACTGAAGAAAACTGCACTGACAATTGAAAAGCCTGTAGTGGTTTGCCTCCCCCTTTACACTATTGATGGGTGGGTAGTGTGTTGCGGTGAGAGAACACTGTGACAAAAAGCAGCTTGGGGAGGAAAGGGTTTATTTCAGCTTACAGGTGACAGCCCTCACTCAGGGAGCCAAGGTGGGAGCTCAAAGCAGGAAGAACATGGAAATAGGAAATGGGGCAGAGACCACGGAAGAATGCCACTTATTTGCATGCTCCCTTGCTCTCCTTCCGTGGCCTTTCATATACAGTCCAAGCCTGCCTGCCTAGGGATGGTAGCACTCACAGTGGGCTGGGCCCTCTTACATCAATTAGCAATCAAAAAAAGGCCCCGGCCGGGCATTGGTGGCGCACGCCTTTAATCCCAGCACTCGGGAGGCAGAGGCAGGCGGATCTCTGTGGTTTCGAGGCCAGCCTGGGCTACCGAGTGAGCTCCAGGAAAGGCGCAAAGCTACACAGAGAAACCCTGTCTTGAAAAAAAAAAAAGAAAAAAGAAAAGGCCCCCCAGATGTGCCCACAGGGCAGTCTGATGGGGGCAATCCCTTTTGAGGTTCCCTCTTCCCCACCATGTATCAAGTTGACAGTAAAACTAACCATGACAGGATCAGCCATTGGGATTTTTTTTTTTTTTAAGAAGGGTCATGCAAGAGTACAAAACTTAGTCTAAATCAAGAATGAAGAGAAGTCATTTGTTTGGGTGACCCGCTTGAGGAATGAGTCATTTAAACTATAAGCCTGCCCGTTCTGCTAGCAAAGGCTTCAGAAAGTCACATCAGAGGCCCTCAGAGTCAAGATCTTGAAATGATACTGCACTGGGCATCTTGCAAATGGTGTTCCCTCACGTTGGTAACTCAGTATCAGCCACGTAGAATAAAGATATGGTAAACACATTCACTGGTAACTCTAATGGGTAGTTTTTTATAGGTTATTACACACAAGGACTTAAGAACTGAAAAAACCCATTTGGGAAAGGCAAAATACAACCACCAGGTTGAGCAGTCACGCCTGACATCAGAATATAAGGCCTGACATAAGGTTGGCAGGCACAGGGTGGACTTCAGAGTCAGATGGCAGTGAAGGTCTCTCCATTAATTCACAAAAGCGAAAGTGGTCTCAGGGCTGCCTTCAGCCTGAAACGGACATCACCAAGGAGGAGGGTGGAGAGTACCCAGCTTGTGGAAGGAAGGGCTTGGAGTGCTTTCTGGGAGCCTTTAGAAGCACCCACAGCAAGCAGAGGTTGTGATGGGGGTGGGGTATGAGTTCCAGTCAGGAGTTCTGAGGGATCAGACTGAAAATTTGAAATTAATGTTTTAGGTTAATGTACAAAGTAATCAATGACATTATGGCATCTTCATATATTTCTATCATTATACTCTGTTCTTATTAGTTCCCTTCCCCCACTTCCCTCCTCCATGCCTCTTCCCCCAGACTGCAGTTAAGATTACTGTCAGACTTGAGGAGGTCAGGTACTAACCTATGCCATTTAAAGTGGGAGCCCTACTTGAGAACACTGCATTGGCTGGGAGCTGGTTAGAGAGGCAGGATATTAGGGTTCAGTCTAGACATACAGACTGGAGATTTGGATATAGTTTCCAGGAATCTGGTTGGAAAGTTCCCATTTGCGTTTTCTATGTACTAGAGTTTGGAAAGCACCGAGGTTGATAAATTGGGCTTTGTTCTCAATGACAATGGAGATGGCGACCTTGCAGGGAAGTCTCCTTGGGAGATTGTCTGTCTGTGTTTCCATTCACCTGCTCGTCATCACATGCCGCACGAGAGCCCCCCCATACTGCCCATCACCTACTGTGGAAGAAGCCCTTTAACTGTTGACAGAACTAAATCTCTAAGCTGAGCAGAGGCCCTGGGTGGATTGGGAAGGGCCGTGCATTTGTGGTGAACTTCCGCAAGGAAGGCTTGGGTTTTTGTTGTTGCTATTGTTTTGTGTTTAGTATGTGTTTGGGAGAAAAATATTGAAGTCAAACAAAAATGGACACCTACAATGATGCTTATAATGCAAACCATAAAACTTATTTATGTATTTTATGGCCTCTTAAAATCAATTTTTACTGTTTTGGAAGCATTTCACTTCATCTAACATTTGCCATAAGATTTAGATTTTTCTGGACATCCATGATACCTCTATAAAAATAACATAAGCAGAGTAAAATAATGTTGAGCCCTAGACATGTACTCTTGACCCTTCAGCCCATGCATGTTAATTCTGGATATTTAAATGTGACCTTTCTTGACAGTCTTGTTGAATGGCATTGAAGGTGACTCCTTGTGTGAGGGAAAGAGCTATGGCTTTGAAACAGAGAGACCTGCCCTCAAATTCCGACTGAACAGCTTCCTTCGCCGTGACCCTAGGCCTATCCACTAACTCCTCCCTCTCTTGAGGTAAAATGGCAAAATGTAGATCTTAACGCCGCCTTGCTCCAGTCTGACATCTCTGGGAAAGTAGTTCAGGGTTGGCAGATGTTAATCTTTGCTTAGTAACCATCTTCCCATTTGCCTTAGGTTAGAATTTCTAAAGTAGGGAAGAAAAAAAAGAGTCTAAGAAGGGCTTGGTTCCAAACAAGGGGGTCTTTCCCTTGTTGGCAAACTGCGTGAAATGCAGGAATGTCTGTGTCTTGGTGGTTTGCTGCAGATGGACTTGCTAGACCCTAATCAGTTTAACTCCATTGCATTCTTTTTTTTTTTTTTTTGGGTTTTTTTTAGACAGGGTTTCTCTGTGTAGCTTTGCGCCTTTCCTGGAGCTCACTTGGTAGCCCAGGCTGGCCTCGAACTCACAGAGATCCGCCTGCCTCTGCCTCCCGAGTGCTGGGATTAAAGGCGTGCGCCACCACCGCCCGGCCTCCATTGCATTCTCAAGTCCCATCGCCCCCCTGGAGTCCTTCCTAGTAACTAGTAAAGTGCCGTCTCTAGTGTGGACTCTCACTCTACACTAGAGTCTCTCATTCTTCCAAGTCGCCTTTTAAAAGCCCTCCTTAAATACAAGCTAATTGACTTGAACTTTATCTATCCCCGAGCCCCGTGCAACTACAGAGTGACAGACTGGCAGTGAGATTTCAGAACTCATGTTTTTTTTTTTTTTTTGTTCTGTTTTTAATGAGCCAGGCACCTACCATAAAGATGACCTAGGTTAGCATTCTCGTTCAGTACCTACTGTTGAATCTCTGTTTCACAGGTGGGGCAATCAGTAAGTACTGTGGTCTGCCAAGTTCATCATGTAGTCAGGATGTAGCTAAGTATGCCTTGAACCCCAGCAGTCTGTAGCCGGAAGTGGATTGGATCACTGCACCATATAGGTAGAGGTGAGGGTGGGGAAAAACTGTCAGGGGTTAAAAAAAAAAAGGTGGACACTGGTGGGTAAAAGGCTACCAACAGGTATGAACTATAGTCAGATCCTAGGCTGGTCAATTTAGGTTTCTATTCCCTCTCCCAAACTCATAGCGCTAACAAATCTGCTAGAGAATGGATTTCTACACCGAGAGAGGCCACTATCCTACCTGAATTGGCAGCCTGGAGTCCACATCAAAGCTTTACCCCCATCCCCATCCTGAAATTCACCTGCTATGTCTACACCACCCCTCTCCAGATAGCTAAGAACAAAAGGCCTGTGAACAAATTAAACACAGGCTGTTTTTATTCTGTGTCTGCAAGCACCCATGCCTGCATAATGCAGACACGTGACTCTAGCCGGAGTCCATTCTCATATATTTCAAATAAACACATATGGGAATCCAGCACCTCCTTCTGCTAGTACAGGAACAGGTCTGCAACTCTTTGCAGAAGTCCTGTGCTATGACACTAAATATTTACAGCTTGGTCTTTCCGCGCTGCTCACTGTTCAGAGCAAACCTGAGTGGAAATGAGCAGATCAAAGCGCTTCATCCCCGAAAAGCTCCAGTTCACGCTCTGCCAGCCAGCTAATGAAAACATTAACGAGACGTTATGGAAATGTTCTTCTGCACGCACACAGACACCAGCCTTGCCCCTTGAGTTCTAAAACAATGCCACAAAGTCTTCAGAATCCTCAGGCTTGAGTTCTATGTGTGTACATTCATGGGTTAGGTCCAAGCTGCCAATTCCTCGCATTAGCACATTTTCATTTCGACTCTATTCAAGCAGACACAGCATGAAGGGGGACTGAGCGGAGTGGAGATGTCAGGTTCAGTTTCTTGCCTTCAGTGAAGTGGTTTCTTTGGTTTGAGGCAGCCATGCACATGAATCCAGCAATGCTGTCTGTGGTGCTAAAGGGAGGGTCTAGAGGATGAGAAGAACAGTTAACGTCAAACCACAATTATCGAGCCCTGGGAGGAACTTTGGGCCTTTGGTTTGATTCTTATGACTGTCTAGTTGTATAAACACAATACACAATGGTATCAGTTACACAGTCAGTGCTTT
Organism: Peromyscus aztecus; assembly: GCA_902168405.1. Lineage (NCBI taxonomy): Eukaryota > Metazoa > Chordata > Mammalia > Rodentia > Cricetidae > Peromyscus > Peromyscus aztecus. The sequence continues at coordinate 10,434 of CABHPQ010164410.1, forward strand.
ATTAAGGCTAGAGTGGATTGGGTGAGCCCAGTACAGTGTTAAGCACCGTGGGGGATGTTACTGGAGCTCCAGGGTCAAACCCTGGACTCTGGCAGTGGTGTTCAGCCACCGGTCCCCAGTACACCTATTAAAGAGACATGTTACAATAAGAAAACGGAATCAGATGGTGTATTTGATATGGCTACAGAGGGAAGAGGAACAAATAAAGGGTCCATGAACCCCCCAAGTCTGTGTTCAAGGGTACTGACATGGGTTTAGATAGAGGGCAACAGGTATGTGTTGGCAGTCCTGGTGGAGGTGTGATCCTGCCTACCATTGCCTTGGCTCTGGTTTGTCTCGTAAGGTGGCCTGATAAGTAGTCAGAATTGTGTGGAATCCCTTTCAGCCTTTCACCATTTCCCAGCATGGGATTCTTGGGGCAATTTAATGATTTGGGGTTTACTGTTTCATTGTCTGATGGCGTAAGTGTCTGGATGGGACACAACCAGATGCAGGCCACAGAGCCCTGGTAGTTCTAGGAGACAGCCTTTACTGTAGAAACTGTCCCTTTGAGGGTGGTGCCTTGTCTGACACTGTGTTGGGTTAGAAGAATACTGCATACCACTGTCCAAGAATTTATCTTCTAGTTGAATTCCCTAACATGAGATTATCAGAGAAAACAGAATAAAATGAAGTGGAATCACCAAGTCTTGACTTTAGGTGGTTTCCTGGCATCTGCTTAGTCGACTGATTACCAGCCTTTGCTATTCATAAGGAGCTACCTGGGGGCAATGAGCATCAATGTATATTCCAGAGGCCACCACACAGTCGGGCACTCAGAGAAGTCTGGTCTGGTAACCTGTATACTTGAAAGTGCTTCCAAGGCATTCTGACACTCAGCCAGCTCGTCTAGTCCAGCCTCACCATGAACAGCGGGTATCTCTGTGAATAGCCCCGAAGTACGGTCAATCCGACTGAGGCCAGAACCCTTTATGTTGGAAGGAGCTCGGTGCAGAACAAAGCAGTAGGACTCGGGGTTGACAGAGTGCTGGCACTGTAAGGAGACTTCGGTCTGCGGTAACAAAAGAGGCTGCTCGTTGGTCTCAGCAGGGCTCAGTCACAGACAGAAGCTCCTTGCAGCACGAAGTCTTTCCAGTGATTTAAGAGTTCCCCTTCAGTGGGTCCTTTTGTCTGATGGTCCGTGTGTTTATTCAGTTCAGACGGCCAACCTCTAAAACAGAGCTCCATGGAGCTTACCCTTGCCACATTGCTCCTTGCAAGGCATGACCTCTCTTCACCCTCCCATTTGCCTTTCCCTGCGTGAACCCAAGTCTATCAGGGTCAGACATGGTACCCAGAATGGACACCACAGTGACCCCTGCTCTGAGCAGCAGAATCCAACAGGGACCGCAGGAAGAGTCTACATTCATGTCTGTGACCTGCTTCTGTGGAGACTCTTCTGAAAATACTCAAAGGCCAAGCTGGTGGCGACAGGATGTTCTGTGGCAGATCAGGGATGGAAAGGGTTGGTGTGGTTCGACTGACCAGATGTGAGCTAGTGCCTGGTGAGTGCATACTCTCAGCGGGGAGAGACATCTACATCTGCCGTATGGCATTCTAAGTCAAGAAACAACATTTTATAGAATACTCAGATAAAAGCTGTGTGGACCATACTCTGTGTGTGTGTGTGTGTGTGTGTGTGTGTGTGTGTGTGTGTGTGTGT
>CABHPQ010164411.1:1461-18536 GCA_902168405.1 Peromyscus aztecus
TTTTTTCCCTCTTTACTTCCTCCTCCTTTGCCAGGATCACTTGTCCCTTTAGGGTGAAATTAGCATACCTGTTGTCTTGACTGGCCAGCAAGTTCTCAATTTTCAAGCCATACTCATCATCAGGAAGCTTGAAGATAATATGGTCTGAATTCACAGTGAACCTCTGAACATTGAAGTTGGTGTTGACCAGGCCGCCCTGGTCATAGGTTGGTAATTTTTTTTCCTCATCAGTGAAGCTTCATAATACAGTGACAAATGTCACAAGAGCCTGCCCTTCCCACACTACCCCTTTATTTTCAGTATCCTTTGCCCAGGTCTATCTTTGAGAAATTGACAGGTGTTGGCAGTCTTTCGTACTCTGGAAGTTCTTTTTTCCAATGCCATTACAATAGTCATGGGTGCCTGCCTTCTGCTGGAATGGTGTGGCCTCTCTGGATGTCTCTGCTACACCAACAATCCTCCTTCTCCCCCAGTGGGGGCAGGGAGCGGTGGCAACAGGTCCTAGGCACAAAGCAGAAACAAGACCCTGCACATCCATCTGTATGATGTTATCTTTTACCTCAGCAGACGCCCGGCTGATGTGGGGCTGCCCCAGCTTCCAGTTCCCTCAGGTTTTCTTTATAGAAAAAAAAAAAAAAATGTGACTTTTGTTTATTTAACTGCTGTTGAAAGCTTCAAGGAGATAAAGGAAAATATTTGGGTGTTAACATAATCCTTAATTAGAAGATAATTGATAGCCATTCCCTTTTGAAAATGTTAATTTTAAAATCTAAAATCATCTTGTTCTGGACCCTGTCCTGTCAGAAGGAAGAGCATGCTCTGAAGTCACCAATGGGGTCGGGATGGGGATTTATATTGTGTTCTGAATCTGTGCTCCGTTTCTTTAGGTTCCTGATTGTCTACGATGGGTGAACCACAGCAAGTGAGCGCGCTTCCCCCACCTCCAATGCAGTACATCAAGGAATACACAGATGAAAATATTCAAGAAGGCTTAGCTCCCAAGCCTCCTCCTCCAATTAAAGACAGTTACATGATGTTTGGCAACCAGTTCCAATGTGATGATCTTATCATTCGCCCTTTGGAAAGTCAGGGCATTGAACGGCTTCATCCTATGCAATTTGATCACAAGAAAGAACTGAGAAAACTCAATATGTCTATACTGATTAATTTCTTGGACCTTTTAGATATCTTAATAAGGAGCCCTGGGAGTATAAAACGAGAAGAGAAGCTAGAAGATCTTAAGCTGCTTTTCGTGCATGTGCATCATCTTATAAACGAATATCGACCCCACCAAGCAAGAGAAACCTTGAGAGTCATGATGGAGGTCCAGAAACGTCAACGTCTTGAAACAGCCGAGAGGTTTCAGAAACACCTGGAACGAGTAATTGAAATGATTCAAAATTGCTTGGCTTCTTTGCCTGATGATTTGCCCCATTCGGAAGCAGGGATGAGAGTTAAAACTGAGCCAATGGACACCGATGATAACAGCAATTGTACTGGACAGAATGAACAACAAAGAGAAAACTCAGGTCACAGGAGGGACCAGATTATAGAAAAAGATGCTGCCTTATGTGTCCTAGTTGATGAAATGAATGAAAGACCATGAAGAGTATTTCTTTTTTTCTTTTAGTGAGTAGCATCATATATTAGTTTATTTTCTCTTGGGCCATCTTAAGAGGTATAACTAAAAATATAAAGGGACTTTTTTCAATTGAAATGCTGTACGTGGCAATTTAACAGTAAGCATAGGCAAGAAAGTATATTTGAGTAATGACCATAAAAAAGCAGAATGTTTGCTATTGTATGGGATAGTCCTATTTTTGGAGTTGGAATAAAGATTTGAAGTAATATTGAACTGTTATTCTTGGGGGGAAAAGTTATTTACTTTAAGACTAATAAAGGCCATCAAACTAAACTGTACATGTGAAATTATAAAATGTTTAGACTTATTCCAAAACAATATAGGATCTTTATTTTCCTGGTGACTGTTCCTGCAAACTCATATCATAGCTGTTTTCCTCCTTATCTTCAATAGAATATTTGTTAGGAGCTCTCCCTCCCCCAAGTAAGGTAATCAGTCTTTGGTGACTAAGTTTATTCGTTCATTTTAGTCATTAAGATATCTATGTGCTAACTATACGTTTCTTTAGTTTTTAACTCCCCACCCCCATCTGTCTGTGAGTGTGAGTGCAGTACCTGCAGAGGCTAAAGGAGTGTTGGCTTCTCTGGAGCTGGAGTGAAGGCGGTTGTAAGCCATTTCTGTGGGTGCTGAGAAGCAAACTGGTCCTGTACAAGAGCAGTACATACGTTGAGCCACTGAGCCAACTGTCCAGCCCCTACATTACTCCTTTAGAGCTGATCTCAGCTGAGTCTTAAATCTGGAAGCTTGCGGAAAAAAGGTTTAGTAACAGAAACTGCTAAATGTTTACCAAATAGTCTTGTTTTCTTTTGAGATATGTTGCTGAGATGTAGCTGGCCAGCCATGTACCACATTTCCCCAAACAGTGCCATGCAGCTTTGTGAGGCCATGTGTCTTATGTTCTACTTAAGATGGCAAAAGTTAAGTTTGAGTCCTTGCTTTGAATGACAGTGAGGGGTCTTTCATCAGCTCTATTTCTTAGCTAATTTGATTTTATGTGAACAAGAGAATTCTTTGGAGAACTGATTTTTATTTTTGCACTCTCTTCTAACTCTTCACTCTTGAACCAAGGTCTTAAGAGGTAGCTTTGTTGTCAAAGGCTGCCTGCCTGTTATTCTCTTAATGTAGGCTAGTGATTTTCAAAATCTAATTAGATCTGTAACATAACTTCTCTTGGGGACCTATTAGAAATTTGAAGTTTCTCATGCCATACCTGAACCAAAAACTCTTGAAATATCACGAACAAGATGTGATTCTGACATAACCTCAAAATTAAAACCCACCCATAGATATAATACATTTGGTTTTCCAGGTAACCACTTAAAATTTCTCTCTCGGCCTCTGGTTGAGCAAAAATATTCTGTCAAGGTCATATTAACCCTGGAGCTGGCAGAGCTCAATTTAAAATGGTTATGGTTCAGTGCTATGAGAAATGTACATTTTTTGCCTTCACAAATTAATAGGCTTTCCTCAAGTAGATACTGCTATTGAGCAGCTGTTCTCAGTCTCAGCATTTTTTTTTTTTCTGGTATGTGTTTGGTAAGATTGTATCTTAGTCACTTAGCCATTGTAGCACCCTAGAAGGTCTTGCTTTCAACATAGCCTTGGAAGCTCAGAACACCTTGCCCACATTATCTTTTGCAAACACATGTTTGTAGCACTGTTCTGATGACAAAGTTATCCACAACTCAACCCATTTTCACTCATATTAAGAGGAAGAAGTAGAGGTTCAGAGAGCTTGACTTAACCAAGATCATACAGCTAATAAGTGACAAAATCAAGATCAGGTTAGAAAATAGGTATTCCACGCTGGGTGGTGGTGGCACACTGTCTTGGGTTTTCTATTGTTAAGAAGAGACACCATGACCAGGCAACTCATAAATGAAAACATTTAATTGGGGTGATTCACTTACAGTTCAGAGGTTCAGTCCATTATAGTGGGACATGGCATGCAGGCAGACATGGTGCTGGAGAAGTAGCTGAGAGTCCTACATCTTAGAAGCAACAGGAGTAATCTGAGACACTGGGTAGTATCCTGAGCTTAGGAAACCTCAAAGCGCCCCCCTGCAGTGACACACTTCATCCAACAAGGCCATATCCACTCCCAACAAAGCCACACCTCCTAATAGTGCCACTCCCTATGAAATTATGGGGGCCAATTAACATTTAAACTACCACATGCACACCTCCCATCACTCAGGAGGCAGAGGCAGGGGGATCTCTGAGTTTGAGGCCAGCCTGGTCTACAAAGCAAGTACCAGGGCAGCCAGGGCTGTTACAAAGAGAAACCTTGTCTTGGGAAAACAAAACAAAAAAGGAAGTAGGTATTCTGTTCTGTAGTCAAAGCTCTGAACTTCATTCTCAGCTCTCTAGTCTGTCATAATGTTAAATCATGTATGTCAGTAGAGCTATTCCAGTTTTGAAACCTGAAATCCATGCTTGGAAATACTACATGACCCTAGACTAAAGAGGAAACATTTGTACATTCAAAGAACAGCTTCTTTTGAACATACTAAGACATGTGTTGGTTAAGACATCTGTATCTTGAAACCTGTATCTAAAAACCCTTCTTGGTAGATCGTGTTCTTAAGACTCATGAAAATTGAAGCTTAAAGTTTATGATTTGCTTGGGTTGGAATCTGTGTGGGGTAAGAAATTGGCAAAGTGGTTTTGTACTGTTCTTTTTACCGCTTCCTTGTTTTCTCCATGTGGTGGCAAACTTTTACTGTAAATCCAGTTTCTAGGCAGTGAGGACCATACAATTTCTGTCTCATATACGTGGGTGCTATAACTTGACAGCAGTCAGACAATAGGTAAATGAAAGCACTATGTTCTAATCCAACTTTTATAGATGCACAGTAGGAATAAAATACAGATAGTAACATTTGAATTTCATCTATTCAAGCATTTTATCAAGTATTTTGAGTTTTTGAACCACTTAAACATAAAAGTCTACACTGAGGTGGGGAGGGGAGTTTAAAATCAGACAGTAGATTCGATTTGGCTGGTGGGCCACGGGGCTTATTTTAAATCCCAAAGTGTTATCACAGAGATACTAATGTAGGGGCAGTAGGATGACTCAGTTCATAAAGGTGCTTGCACAGAATTCTTGTGCAGGGAGAGAATGGGCTCCGAGAGTTGTCCTCTGACTTCTACATACATCACACACACTGATAATAGTAATAAATATACTACAGAAATAAGAATGTCAAAAAGAAAAAAAAAAGTCAGGTGGTAGTGGTAGATACCTTTAATCCCAGCACTCAGAGGGGAGGTAGAGGCAGGCAAATCTCTTGAGTTCAAGGCCAGCCTGGTCTACAGAGCGAGTTCCAGGCCAGCTAAGGCTACACCGAGAAACCCTGTCTTGGAAAACAACAACCAAAAAAAAAAAAAAAAAAAAGAAAAAATCTTTATAGCTGCAGTGTAATATACAGTAGTACTTAGGAAGCTCTGGATGTCAGCTAATATCCTTCCCACACTCTCTTTTTAAAAGTTTTGCTTTGTTTATTTTTTGGTATTTTGAGACAGGGTCTTCCTGTGTAGCCCTGGCTGGCCTAGAACACATGGTAGACAAGACTGACCTCAAACTTTCAGTGATTCTGCTGCTTCAGTCTCCTGAGTGTTTGCCTTCCAGGCAGATGTCACCACACTCAGCTTCTGTTTATATTTTTCATTTGCAAGTACTTGGATATATTTATGGGGGAGAGTATACTTCCAGGCAAGTATAATTTCTCTATTGTTTGTTTTCTTCAAACTACTAACGTTTATCATTAAAGATTTAAGAACTGGCTTCAGACTGTAATGCGATGATGCTACCAATAAGTGGCAGTCTTACTTAAGTGTAAGGCCAGCTGCAGAGAGGGCCAAAATGAATCCTAGAGGCACAGCTTATGAACTGCCCACGTATTCAGAACTGAATTCGGTCTTTACATATCTGGTTATCTGTTGAATCAGGATGACTCTTGAAACACACCCATCATGCAACTGGGAGTAGTGGCTAACACCTGAGACCTCAGTATTCTGGAGGGTGAAGTGGGTAAGAGGGTGTATTTCCAGACTAAGGTGGCCTGTCTTGCAAGACATTATCTCAAAAAACAAAGTATAGCACACAAAAACAACTTTGAGTTTTAGAATTTGGGCCCCACTACCTGTCAGCTGTGTGTCATTGATTTGTTTTATTAGTGTCCTTGGAAGCTCATTTTCATTAGCCAGGTAATCACGGTAGTTACCCCAGAGTATAATGCCGACAGTGAGTGAAAGACAACACTCACCCTAATTCCTTTTGAAACCCATTTGACCCCAAGCAGTAACCCAGGCTTCAGGCAAACTAGGCCTGTGTGCAGAGCATTTGATCTGAAAGGGCTTGTGGGTGCTCCAGAGGCTAGGTGGAGCTTGTGCATGGGGCCTGAAGGCAATATTTTTGGGGGTGGGCAACAAAAAAAATAGAAGGAAAACACAAATAATAGAAACAAAAGAGGGGACATTATTATAGATACAGGTAGTAATAACAAAAGTTAGACAACTTTATCCTAATGCATTTGAAAATTTAGGGAAAGTGGGCAGATTCTTAGGAAATTATCAGTACTGATAGGAAACCCCAATAGATCTCTAGGGATTAAGAAAAATGAAGCAGAAGTGAAGATCTTAGAAAGAATGCTTCAAGTTCAGATAGCTTCTGTGCCAAATGAGCCTGATAAACATTGCCGGTATAAACAGACCCCAACATGTGCTTGTGTATATATATTCATAAAGAATAAAACAGTTTTAATTTTTTGTAGACTGTCAAGAGGGTAGAAAAGCAAAACATTTCCCAATTCTTACAAAGCTAGTATAAGCAAAATATTAAACTGAAACCAGTAATACGTTTTTTCAAAAAAAAAATTTTTTATGGCCAATTTGCCCTTACCTAAACAATGTGGAAGAGAGAATTAATGTAACTTGCCAAATAATGGATTTAGGAAGAAAAATCACTTTTCACAGTAGATGTGAAAGGCATCTGTGAAATTTAGTATCCATTGATAAAAAAGAAAAACAACTCACATATAAAGAACAGAAGGAAATTTCCTTAATAAACAGTAGCTCTTAAAAACAAAAACAAAAACCAAAATAAAACAAAAACGTGTAGCATGTTTTACATTCAAGGTAAAATCCTGAGACCTTTGTTTTGAGAACAGAAATAAAATAAGGATGCCTGCTATCAAAGCTTCAAGTATGTATTAGATTCCCTAACCAGCAAAGTATAAGAAATAAAATACTGAAAAAGAAGAAACTAAGTTATCACTACATAACAGAAAATAATCCTCAGCATGAACAATTTTATATATTCTAAAGATAATAGATTAGTAAACATTTACCAATTGTCACAGAAATGTTAAAAGAAATACTTTCTATTTCAGCATTACATCAAAATACAAAAGTGTAAACATGATACTATGTAAAATAGCTTCAATAATATGGAAGACCTAGAAAAATATCTAGAAACAGTTAAATTTTATAGAGAATACATTTTCCTAATATCATTTTTAAAAATCAACCTAAATATAAAGAGTCAAAACATGCTTTTATTGTTTTTTTTTTATTGAAGCAAATGTAATTTACACTTTTATAAAAAAAAAAAATCACAGTTGGGATAGGTGACTCAGCAGGAAAAGGTGCTTCCCACTAACCTGACTACCTGAATTCAGTACCTGGGCCCCGATGGTAGAAAGAGAGAACTAACTCCCAAAAGTTGTCCTCAGACTTAACGTGTGGGGTCAGCTCAACTGGACCAAGAAGCCAGCTGGCCTTAGGATGCTTCAGGCCACCATCCTTGCTCCTTCTCATATCAGCCAAGTTTTTGAACTATTATAGGCAAATATTTTTTAAGACCTCTGAATAAGGGAAGAAATACTAAAATAAAATACAAAAATGTACTATTTACAAGAGGAAAGACTGGTCCATTTCATTACAACAAAGTTAAATTGTGTTCAGAAGATGGAGAGATGTCTCAGCAGTTAAAAGCACTTTTTGCACTAGATGATCCTGGTTCTGTTCCCAACACCAACATGGTAGCTGACAACCGTTAGTAACTCCAGTTCCAGGGGGTCGGATACCTTCTGACCTCTACAGGTACTAGTCATGAACAAAGTGTACATACATATGTGCAGGCAAACCACTCATATACAATAGAGGGGGGGGAGGTTGTGTTCACAAATCATACAGTCAAATGCTACAGCATGGGGGAAACAACAGATGAAATCAGTAGAGGACTAACATTGAAAAGTTATAAATTATTTTTATTAGTCAGTATGAAACACACAGAAACTCAACAGAGTGGGTAAAGGACTTCAATAAGTATTTCTCTAAAATGAAATTCAAATGCTGTATAAACAAGAGGTGCTTGTTAGTAACTAGGTACATACAAGTTAAAGTCACATGGCATGTTCCCACATCCTTAACAGCTTGAGAAAAGCCATATAAATCAAAACCACAAATAGAAAAGCCAATCCTGGCAATACCACAGCTTAAAAAGATTTATAATTTCTTTTCTTGAGAGTGTATTGCATTGTAACCCAGACTGTCCTCAAATTATGTTCCTTCTTCAGTCTGCCTGTTTGGATTACAGGTGTGTACTATGCCACCAGCAAAATATATTCTATATGCTGTTGGCGAGAACCTTGGAAACTAACTAACTGAACACTGGATAACAAGATTCCAGGTTTTCGTGCCCTGTGCTCTATTTACTCTTTTATTAAAACATTTCAAGAACTCACGAATATCAGCCTTTATCTATGAGAATGTCCAGAGTGGCACTGTATGTAACTGAAACGAAAACGAAATCTCTAAAACAGAAGGGACAGCTCTTTTGAGAAGTCCACACCCATGTTCAGAGTGTGCCTTAGTTCCTTCCTGAACACCTTTCACATCTTAACCCTAGCACTTAAAACCTCTTAATAAACTCCCAACTGTGCTTAAAAAAATAGAATGGCCCCATCTGCCTAGCCTGGGTCCTGGTGCCGACAGACCCCAGCTGCTCTCAACCTTGGTCAGAGGAGCATGTTTTTGCAGTGGGCAGCAGTCAAATGGAAAGATGTATAACAGAGTCAAAATGATGAGAATGAGAGACCGAGTGCTCAGTTGTAAACAGGATGTCTGTATTATTATTTATTATTATTATTATTATTATTATGAAATTTTCTATTCATTTTACATACCAACCACAGATCCCACCTCCTCCCTCTTCCCACCCTCCAGCCTTCCTCCCCAAACCTCCCCCCATTCCCACCTCCTCCAAGGCAAGGACTCCCATGGGGAGTCACCAGAGCCTGGTACATTCAGCTGAGGCAGGTCCAAGCCCCTCCCCCCTGCACCAAGGCTGTGCAAGGTGTCACACCTTAGGCACTAGGCTCCAAAAAGCCAGCTTATGCACCAGGGACGGATCCTGATCCCATTGCCTGGGGGACCCCTAAACAGTTCAAGCTAAACAACTGTCTTGTGTTCGTGTATCCAGAGGGCCTAGTCCAGTGGGGCTCCACAGCTATTGGTCCACAGTTCATGGGTTTCCACTGGCTTGACTGGCCATCTCTGTACGTTTTCCCATCATGATCTCAATGTCCCTTGCTCATAAAATCCCTCCTCTTTCTTATCGATTGGACTCCTGGAGCTTGGCCTGGCACCTGGCCGAGGATCTCTGCATCTGCTTCCACCAGTTACTGGATGCAGGCTCTATAATGACAGTTAGGGTATTCACCAATCTGGTTACTGGAGTACACCCTCCCGACTATTGCTAGCTGTCTAAGGTGGGGTCATCCTTGTGGATTCCTGGCAGGACATCTATATTAACGACTGCTCCCCACCCAGGGATCAGGAAACATTTCAGAAGAAGGGACAGAAAGAATGTAACAGTGGGAAGATGGGGAGGATGTTGTGTGGGGTGCTGTCTTCTGGACATGAGGTGGCTGTAGAGTCATGGATTTATAGCATCAGTGGGTACCTGTAAAAAGACCTACACAAGATCAAGTCAGCCAAAATCGCACCATAGATGGGGTAGATGACCTCAGTTCCCACTCCTTACAGTAGTTGATAACTGAGAGAGGAACTATCAACTTTTCGGGAGATGTGACCACTAGTAAGTTTTCCATGGATGGAACTAGTACGTTTTCCAGTGGATGGCCTCATACCCCTGCAGATAAGGACAGCTCTAACTGGACTAAATGGGTTATCAAATAAAAGCCCCATGAAGTGGTGAAGGAGGCTTGGTGAAGATATGAGGAAATTGGAAAGGGAAAATGGGGAACAGATATCGTCATATTCCATTGTATGAAATTCTGGAATGAAATTCTCAAAAAGGAGGAAAAACAAGAGAATGTGAGGTATATCTGTTCCCAGAAAAACCTTTCAATATCAAACAACCTACAAGGAGCCAGGGAGGATCTTACAGATACACTGTCCAGATAAATAGATGACAAAACACCACAGTTCACATGATTTCATTCATAAACTGCTGAAAACCAAGAAGAACTATAAGCATAATTTTGAGATTCATAGATAAGTAGTGAAACTTTGAAAAAAGACAGAGGGCTGGTGATGTGCACAGTTGGTGGAGTGATAGTGTAGCATGCTAAAAGCCCTGGGTTTGATGCCCAGCACTGGTTTGGTGGCACATATCTGTAATCTAAGCACTGGGGAGGTGGAAGAAAGAGAAGTTCAAGGTCATCTTAGGGTACATAGGGCATTAGAGGCCAGCCTGCGTGGGATACATAAGACTGCCAAAAAAAAAAAAGCCCAAATTATCACTAGAAAATTGCATTGCAATATCAAGGATAATACTTATGTATAGAAGCACAGTGTCATGGTCAGGAAAGAACAGATGACTTGGAGTGAGGCATCAAATGGACTTTAGCAGAGTGACCATATTTTTGAGTCCAGATTACTTGAATATTGCTTTATGAGTATTGAATAGTCCATAAATTTGTATTTATGCAACATTCTGTTATAGTTTTCATTAATCAAATCTAAAAACTTAAAGCCATATTGTGAAATCATTGTCCAGTCCTTTTATTGGAAAACTATTGTCTGACGAGAAGATTTTGGCAAAGACATGAAGTATCAGAAGAATTCTTGCTGCCAATGTAAAGGGGATTAGGTACTCTGGAAAGCACCTAAGCATGGTCTTGTAAAGTTGATGTCTTTGATCAGAGAAAAAATGAGCACACAGGGCAGGAATGAAGACCAGAAGTAGTAGTAGAAGCATAAAAGTTACCTCATCAGGACTGACTGATGGTGAGTGTGTCTGTGAACTGAAGAGAATGAGAACTTAGCTATCTGAACCTATAAAACTGTTAGTAAGTTGGCAGAAAGAAGAGAGATGTACTAGAGAGCAGTATAAAGAACAAGTCATACCACTTCCCGTCTGCACAGCCTCTGTGGGCAATAGTGGGACATCCATTTTCAAGATGAGATGATAAACAGGATTTCCCACAGTGAGTCACAGCTCAGCAGAATGTTCTCACCGGTGGACACTTTTCATCCTTTGTAGCTGATGGCTGGAGTCTGAGTGAGCTGGTGAGAGGTTTTCTGTCCACAGCCCTCTCATCTCTATGATAAGGAATTTGCTTTAACAGATAGGATCTGACCTCTCGTAGAAGCTTCTTGACCAGTGAATGTGACAGCTAAGAACACAATTGGGCCTCTGTTTTCTGTGCTTTTGGGTAAAGAGCACTGGAGAGGGTGCTAAGTACTCTTGTATATGACCTAAAGCTTAATCCCTCTACCATCCATTCATAATTACCAGATATAAAAACTACAAATACAAGAGCTCTTTATCATCTCCTTAATGTTGTGACATTCAAATCCTTGTGAAGCACACAACACTTCTTTCTCTTTTAAGAACAAGAATACATAATTCATTTTGGTTTTTGTTTTATTTTTTGTTATTTGAGACATGGTCTCATGTATACTAGACTGGCCTTGAATTCTTATACTCCTTCCTCTACTTCCTAAGTGCTGGAATTACAAGCATGTGTTTGGTTTATTGGGCACTTGGGATAAAACCCAGGGCTTCATCCATGCCAGGCAAGCACTTTACCAAGCTAGCTACAGCTCTAGTCCAATATCCACATTTATTTGGAAAGACAGTCACATTAGTGTCTGTTGTGGTGGTGCAATAAAATACCTGACAAAACACAACTTAAAGAGGAAAATGTTTATTGTAGCTCATTCTGAGGGTCCAGTCCAGCACTGCAGGGAAATCATGGCAGCTTGTCTCATACATTCATAGGAAGCAGAGAGAATCGAATGCTGGTGCTCAAATTGCGTTCTTCTTTTTGTTCAGTATGGGACCCCGTCCATGGTTTGGTGCTGCCTACATTTATGATGCATCCTCCCACCTCTGTTATTCTAATCTAAGTGTTCTCTTACAGAACACTCAAAGGTTTGTTCCTATGGTACTTCTAAATCTCATCATGTCGGCAATCAAAAATAACCATCATAGCAGGTTCCTGAATCTCAAAGCCTTCTTCCTTTCTGGTTCTTTAGGAGATTTTCTTTTTGCTTCCCAGCATCCACTGTTCCTGAAATGTACATTTATTTATGTATTTCTATTTATTCATTCACTTACTTTTTGATGATGCTGAGGAGCAAACTCATGGTCTTCGGTATGCCTTAGGCAAACACTTTGCCACCAAGCTACATCCCTAGTCTTGTCCTGCAATTAAAAAAAAACAAACACTTTAAAACTACTACTTTTTTTTAACTGACACATAAGAGCTCTACATATTTATGGTATGCCTTAAGATATTTTAATATTTAAATCAAAATATCACTCTTCACACATAATTTCATCTTTGGGGGGGTGGGGGAAGTAGTGGTATTATGAATTAGGTGATTGAACCTTGATCCTCATGTATGCTAGGCAAGCACTCTATCACTGAGCTCTCCACTAGACCTCTTTTTCTTTTTAACCTCTTTATTTTGAGACAGGGTCTCATGAAATTACTCATGCTGGCCTTGAACTTGCAATTTTCACCTCCCAAGTAACTAGGATTTCAGACCTGCACTGTCATGTCTGGCTTCCTTTCCCCCTTTTTCATTTTGTTCTTTGTCTCTCTGTCTCTGTCTTTCTGTCTCTGTCTATCTCTTTTTTCCCCTCTCTCAGTGTTCAAATATTCATTTTGTTGTTGTTGATTATAATGTTTGGATTGGTTTTGATTTTAATTTTCTCTCTCTTTTTTCATGCCTCCTTTGAGACAAGTTTTTGCTATGTAGCCATACTAGACTTGAATTCTCCTGCCTTAGCTTCTGAAGTTCTGGTGTTGTAGGTATACACCACCATGCCTAGGTCATTTATCATTTCTTTATGGTAAAGACATTAAACAATCTTCCATTCTAACTTTTGAGATATACTGTACATCTCCATCATCTCCAGCCAGCCCACGTGCAGGAACACACCAAAGCTTCTTACTCCTTCCCAACCATAACATAGGACCTACTGGCCAGCCTCTCCCCTTTCTCTCTGTAACTTCTGGTAACCCCCACTCTATTCTCAGCTTCCACTGTCAGTGTTGTTAGATTCTACCTAGAGAGAGATGCAGTATTTGCCATTTTGTACCTGGCTTATTTCACTTAGCACAATGATCTCCAACCCCATCCACAGTGCTGCAAATGGCAAGGATTTAGCATTCCATGGTGTATACAAACGTAATTTTCTTCATCCATCAGTTGATAGATATTTAGCCTGTTTCCATTTCTTAGTAATTGTGATGAGTTTTGGAATAACAAAGGTGTGAAGATGTCTCTCTGAGATATCTATTACATTTCTTTTGAGTGTATACCTAGTAGTGGAATAGCTGGATCATGCAGTGGTTCTCAATAAGTTTTTGAGGAACCTGCACACTTCCTTCTGTACGACTGTACTAACTTACTTTCCCACCAACAGTTTGCAAAGGTTTCCTTCTCTCCACCCTTGCCAGCATTCACTTAGTAGTTTTTAAATAGCTATAATGAGATGCCATCTCTTTGTGATTTTGACCGGCATTTCTCTCATCAGTGGTGTTGAACATTTTTCTTTCATTTATCTGTTGGTCCTTTATATGTTTTTCTCTTGAGATGTGTCTTTTTAGATCTGTTGTCAATCTTTCATTTGGATTATTTGGGAGAAGGGGTTGCTATAGGGCTTTTAGAATTTATTGTATATTTTGGAATCAGCCTCTTATTAGATGTAGAGTTTACAAATAAAGATTATTCTTAGGTTGTTTATTCATGCTGTTGATTTTTCCCTTTGTTGTATAGATAATTTTTAGATTTAGATCCACTCCCATTTGTCTATTTCTGCTTTTGTTCCCTGTGATTTTAGGGTCTTAACTAATTTTTTTTTTTGCTATATCAAATATCTTAAAGCTTTTCTACTGTTTTGTTCTAAGACTCTAACTCTCTGACTCTCTTTCTCTCTGACTCTCCATCTCTCTGACTCTATCTCTGTCTCTGTCTCTCTGTCTCTCTTTTTCTGTCTCTCTCTGTCTCTTTGTGTGTGTATGTGTTTCTGTGTAAATCTTAGACTTGTTTTTTTCTGGTCTTGTCAAAAATGCCATTGCCATTTTGATAGGGATTGCATTAACTTGAAAATTAGTATGAACATATAACAATAGTATTGATTCTTCCAATCCAATTTATTAGTGTTTTATAATTTTTATTGTAGAGATATTTCACCTTTGTGGTTAAGTTTATTCTGAGATATTTACTTACTCATTTATTTTGTACCTATTATAAATGAGATTGTTTTCTTTAAATTTTTTTTTTGAGACAGATTGTCCTCAGACTTCATATGTAGTCAAGGATAACTTGAACTTTTGATCATCTTGGCTCTACCTCCAAAGTTCTGGGATTACAGATGTGTAATTTTTTTGTGGTGCTGGGTATTAAATCCAGAGCTTCAAGCTTTCAAGGCAAACACTGATCCATATCCCCAGATCCAAGACTGCTTGTTTTCTTATTTTCTATTTCAGGCAACTTGTTATGTTTTCAAAGCTACTCTCAAACTTGGGATACTTTTTTCTCTGGTGCCCAAGTGCTGGGATCACAAGTGTGCATCATCTCGTCTAGCTTTTTTTTTTTTAGCATCATGTTCACCAAGCCTGTAGTGTTTTATTTTTGTTTTTGTGCTCTCATCTGTTTTGAGTATGGGGTAATGCTGGTTTTGTGGAAGGTGTTTGGGAGAATTCCTTCCTTTCCTATGTTTTGAAAGGATTTAAGGAAAATTGGTTATCAGTTGGAAGCATGTGTGTGTGTGTGTGGGGGGGGGGAGTGGGCTTGTTCTTACTCTAAATTAAACACGTGCCTTGGGACCAGTCATTCTCCTTGAGTCTCTTTTGTCTACAACTTGAGTAGTCCTCATCCCATGCTGCTGTGGAACTTCACACACTGAACAAGTTAGAGATTTAGATTAAATGCATCTAAGGCACAAAGGTAAGTGACCGGGCCAGGAAGGGCTGATGCAGCGAAAACGCACAGGGCTTTCAGAAATCACCAAGTCTGTGAGCTGACTTCCCTCTGTGGGAAAGTTTTGGTTTTGAAAGTGTCTAGATAAATGTCACTCTTCAATGGCTGAGCGTGCTGGTGTATGACTTGGTACCTTGGTCGTAAACAACATGGCTGGAACTTAACATGTTCTGACAATTCACGTTCAAAGTCCCCCTTTCCTCCAGGGGAACAGAGATAGGACGGAATATTGAGGTCTACTCAGCTCTATACACATAGTGGGCAAAACACATTGCTGAAAGAAGTATGTGTTTCCTAAAGGGAAGGTTTTGAAAGTTTGAAGGTCAAAGTCGGAATGATTGCCGAGCTTTGCATATATTACTGACACAACTTCTTTGGTATCATTAACAGAGGGCATGCTATGTTGCCCAGGCTGGCCCCATACTTAGTAATCTTCCTAACTCAGCCTCCTGAGTGCTGGAATTATAAGCATGCACCACTTGTAATGGTGTCTTGATAATTTCCTTGCCTCATAATACCATTATAGACAAGGAAAGTTAGATACAATGAGCTTATAGATTATATTCTAAAGTATATTAGACCGAGGATGATAACTGAGCTCTTAAGTGGTATCGAGGTAATCTATAAATGTAAAGATAAGGAATATAAATTCACAGATTTATTTATTTATTTATTTATTGTTTGTTTGTTTGTTTGTTTAGCCAGGCAAGGTTTCTTTGTGTAGGCTATCCTGGGGCTTGCTCTGTGACCAGGCTGGCCTTAAAGTCAGAGATCCTCCTGCCTCTGCCTCCCAGCAGCTGAGATTAAAGGTGTGCACCACCATGCCTGGCTTCATTACTTTAGCTCCTATTCCAGTGCCTGGCTCAAAGCATGTATTAAGAACATTAGTCACAGGCTTGATTGATGGAGATTGAGCTGAGTGCACGAATACATGAGTGACATGTTTATATTTTTGTTCCCTGGTAACCAGCTGGGTTTGTACATGGACCATCTCAGGCTATTTTATCTGAGATATTAGAAGACTCTCTCCTCTTGTCATGACTAACACTTGTCTTTCTCTGAAATACTGCTTCCTCTTTGTTGATTTCATGTGATAATCGCCAGAGTGCCTGCAGGATGTGTCTAGTGTGACTTGACACAGAACAGGAACATTCTCTGATGTGACTAGATTAGCAGTACTAACTGGGGAATCACTGGTGGTCAGACACCCTGGGAAGTAGGCTGCCCCTCAGTGGGTGTGGTTAGCACGCATGATTCTGGGGTAGGCAGAAGTTAGAGGAAGTAGCATTTTAACTGGAGAGCTAAAGCTGAGCCTACACAGAGCTGGCCTTTGATTTTCCCTGCCAAGTACTAATGTTTTCACCTCTCACTTTCAACTGTGTCCTGCTGCTGCTGCTACTACTACTTACAAGTAAGTACTGGCTGGTACTTCTCAGTTAGAGAAAGATTATTTCACAGAGGGCTAGACAGAGATCCAGGATGGGAGTAGTGATGCTATTTGTAATAGCATATGTTTGGAAGCAACCTAAATGTCAACTGTGGGAGACTGGGTAAGTAATTTGACGTATCCATGATACAATAAGGGAGCCTAATTGAACAACCTGATATAGGTGCTGGCAATCACAGTGCTACAGAGAAAATCAAGGTGCACAGTTAATGTGTGCAAGCATTGCAAGGGAACAGCAGTGTGTGGACATTTTTTAATATTTGGGCTCCAGGAGGGGGCCTGGGGGGTGGGAAGAGTTGAGAGGGAGTCCAGCTTTCACATAACTTTCATGTGGTTTGCATAGATTATCATGTAGATGTGTGTGTTATTAGAAAGGAATTTATTTTAAACGTCAATATAACATACGAGGGGTTTCAAATACGCAAGCTACTGGTTTTGTTTTGTCAGAGCTTTAATTCACTAGAGAGAGAGAGAGAGAGAGAGAGAGAGAGAGAGAGAGAGAGAGAGAGAGAGAGA
>CABHPQ010164411.1:22635-46404 GCA_902168405.1 Peromyscus aztecus
TTTACTTCGAAGTTCCACCCTGTGGTTTTCAGGCTTTAAATTGCTTCCAGGTGATGAAAACAAACTGGAGTTGCTTTTTTTCCCTAAATAATTTTAAGCCAAGACTGTCTTTGCAATATTTAAGCCATAGTCAGTCAGGCTTAGATGTGCTGAACGCCTTTCTGCATCTTGAAGAGTTTCGATTTTGAGGGTTCAGGAATGTGACTGTGGCTTTTCACAATCTGACTCAAGCAGCCGAATGAGTGGATTTCCTAGTTTTGGGGAAGCTGACAACTATTTGTCCTCACAATGCAGTGTCCACAGGCTCTCCTCCTGCTCCTATCTTTCTTGTGGCTCTGTCCCCTCTAGCTAGTGTCAGTCAGCACAGCCATCAGCCAGATGAGCAGATGAAGAAGTAAATGCACTCAAAGGAGAGATGGTGGCTGCCAGATGAGCTATGTGACTCTCTTCATGTTGGGGACATTGCTGCGTGAAGTTGTGGAGGAACTTGAAGTTATGAAAGCGTCTTTAGCGCCGTGTGAGCTTACATGGGAAGGCATTCTCACTCATGAAGCAGGGTGTAACTCTCATTCTCTGTTTCTTCCGTTATCCAAAATGACTAACAGTGTCTACTCTTTAGAATGTTTGTTTTACTTTCATTTTTTAAATTTAAGTTTTGATTGGCTTCTCTTCATTGTATGTAGAGCAGGTTTCCTAAGGACAGTTTTGCTCAAGAAGGGTTGTCTGTTCTGACAATATTCATTCTTCATTCTCTCCCTCTTATCCCCACCCACATTAGTTCACTTCTTTTACAATATAATCTCACCTCTGTTTCATTCCGTATGTAGAAGTGATTTTATCCGTCTGTTCTCACTTTTCTGCTCTGAGGACTAAACACTCTGACTGAAAGCACTTTGGGGAGAAAGGATTTATTTCAGCTTCAAGTTCCCAAGGCATAGAGTTCATGATGCTCAGTAGGGTCAGTAAATAGAGTGATCACTTTATCTGTACACTAGAGAGAGACAGAGACAGAGAGAGACAGAGAGACAGAGATAGACAGAGAGACAGAGACATAGAGTGACATACTCCCTCTAGCAAGGCTTCACCTCCTAAAGCTTCCAATGTTCTCCCCAAAATGTCACTACTGACTGGGGACCAAGTATGGGGGGAAATTTCTTACTCAAACCACAATAGCATTTATATGCAATCTAGGGTTCACTTAAAAGAGAAAACACAATAGTTGTTTTTCTGAGTGTGTATGGGGGGTTATTTTTACCCATTTTTCATTAAGTTGTTTGTTCTTTTGGTATTTAGCTTTTGAAGTTTTCTTTTTTATATGTTCTAGATATTAATCCTATGTGAATTATGTAGCTGGCAAAGATTTCTCTCTTTCTGTAGGCTGTCTCTTCATTATAGAAGCTTTCTAATTCGGGCAATCTCATCTGTCAGTTATTGGTTTTATTACTGTGATTGGGGTCCTTTTGAGAAAAGTTTGTCTATGCTGGTATCGAGAAGTATTTGCCTGTAAGTTTTGAAGATTCACTTCTCATATTAAGTTCTTTGACCCATGTTGAATTGATTTCTGTGCTGAATGAGAAGTAAATATCTAATTTTGTCTTTTCACATGTAGAAATCCAGTTTTCTCAGCACCATTCATTAAGGAGGCTATCTCCCCCACCCCACACCTCACCCCCAGTGCCTGTATTGGATGTGTTTGTCAAAAAAGCAGGCATCTGTAGCTGTCTGGCTTTGTCTGCAGTCTCTCTCCATCCTGTTCAGTTGAGCTACCTGTCTGTTTCATGATAGTCCAGTGCTGCTTGTCTGGGTCTCTGTCAACAACTTGAGATCACGATTGCTGTTCTATTAGAGGTCTTCATGAATTTGGGGATTTTTTTTTCCATTTCTGAGAAGAATGGTCATTAGGATTTTGGTGGGGATTGCATGTGTACACTGTTTTTTGTAAGGTAGATGTTTTCATATTACTTCTGCTGATCTATGAGAATTCTTTCTGCATTCTGGTGTTTGTTTCATTTTTTTTTAAATGTTGATTATAGAGCTCCTTTACTTCCTTGGTAAGGTTTAGCTGTAGGTATTTTATTTTATCTTAGTTTTTTTAAAAAAGATTTCTTTATTTATATTTAGTTTATGTGTGTGAGTGCTTTGCTGGCATGTCTGTAAGTGCTTGCGGATCTGGTGTACCCAGATCTAGACGAGGGCTTCAGATGCTTTGAACTAGAGTTATGGAAGATTGTAAGCCACCACGTGGGTGCTGGGAACCAAACCTGGGTCCTCTGCAAGAACTGCAAGTGCCCTTAACCACTGAGTCATTTCTCCAGCTCCTGTATTATTATTTTTATTATTATTATTATTTTAAAGACAGTGTCCTACTATGTAGCCCAGGCAGTCCTGGAACTCACTGTATAGACCGGGTTGGCCTTGAACCCACAGAGATCGATCTACCTCTACCTTCCAAATGCTGGGGTTGAAGGTGTGTGCCACCGCACCAAACGGTATTTTATTTTTTGCAGCTGTTGGTAGTGGATTGTTTTCCTGACTTCTTTCTCATCGTGTTTGTTACTGGCATATAAGAAAGCCGTGAGTTTTGTATGGTGATTTTGTACCTACTGCTTGCTGAAAGCATCAACTTTAAGAGGTTTCTGCTCCAGTTTTAGTATTTCCTACTTACACTATTGTGTCATCTGCAAATAGGAATACTTTGACTCCATTTTCTATTTGAATCACTTTTGTTTCTTTCTCTTTTCTTATTGTCCTAGCTAAGACTTCAAAAATTATATTGAATGAGAATGGAGAAAGTAGACACCCTTGTCTAGTTCCTGATTTTAGCTGAAAGTTGTTTGAATTTCCCCCCATTTATTATAATGTTGGCTACAGGGTTTGTTGTACATAAACTTTATATTGAAGTGTGTTCCTTCTCAAAAAGTTTTCTTCTGAAACAGAGCCACATGTAGCCCAGGCTATTCCCAAGCTTGCTGTGTAGTCAGAGATGACCTTGAACTCCTGTCTCCTGAGTTCTGGGATCACAGGCATGGGCCATCCCGTTTGATTTATGCAGTGCTGGTGATGAGACACGGAGTTTCTGTAAATGCTAGGCAAGTACTCCTATGAGTTGAGCAGCTCCTTCTATGGCCCCTAGGTCGAGGCGTGTTCCTTCTATTCCTAGTTTTGGTCCTTGAAACTTTTTATGTACCGCCACATCTTTTCACAGCTCCGGAGACCTGACCTTCCTGAAGCGGAGAGGAAGTGAAGAATGACAAACACATAGACACAGAAAAGCTGGGATTGGGCAGACTGGGTTCGTGGATGGAGGAGTCTCGGCACCTGGGAAGCTCAGCATGTTTATTACATAGAGTTGAGCAGGGAGGTGGGGTTACACGTTTAGCTAGTCTCGGTAGGCACACGCTCTGGAGGGGAGCACTCTTCAGACTTCAGGCAGGGAGAAAGCTCTGGTGGACATTTTCTGAACACACTATCAGTGTTCATACTTGGGTCCCCGAGGAAGGCTTTGCCATCCCTAGTCTCTCCCAGGGAAGGCTTTGTCACTCTGATGGGACTGAGGTATTGGAGCCCTTGACATGGCCGGACCCATGTTAACACACATTCACTCAGGGCTTCCCCCATTGTCCACAATGTACTATACTCAATCTCAGCCAAAAGTCCAGAGAGGGTCGGGCGATGGTGGCACACGCCTTTAATCCCAGCACTTGGGAGGCAGAGCCAGGCGGATCTCTGTGAGTTTGAGGCCAGCCTGGTCTACAAAGCAAGTTCCAGGAAAGGCTCAAAGCTACACGGAGAAACCCTGTCTCGAAAAAGTCCAGAGAAGCCATTGAAGATATTTCTGTGACTTACTACAATTATTGATTTGCATATGCTGAACAATCTCTGCTTCTGTTGATGAAGACATTTTGATCACGATACAAGATCTTTTTATAATTATTGAATTTGGTTTGCTAGTTGTTTATTATTGTTGTTTTTGAGACAAAGTGTCACTGTGTTGCCATGGCTGGCTAGCCTGGAAGGTTTGTAGATATTTTACTGATAATTATTTTTGTACTAATTTTCATCAGGAAAATTGGCCTTTTGCTGTTATGTCCTTTTCTGGTTTTGTTATCAGACTAACCAACATTGGATCTATGCAATGAGCTTGATAGCAATCCTTCCATTATTTGTTTGTTTGTTTATTTATTTATTTATTTATTTGGTTTTTCAAGACAGGATTTCTCTGTGTCGTTTTGGTGCCTGGCCTGGATCTCACTCTGTAGACCAGGCTGGCCTCGAACTCACAGAGATCCTCTTGGCTCTGCCTCCCAAGTGCTGGGATTAAAGATGTGTGCCATTGCCACCCGACTCCACATTCCTTCCATTTATGATTCATGAAATAATGTAAAGAACATGGTGGTAGTTTTTTTAAGGCCTGGTGGAATTTAGCTGTGAAAACATCTAGGCTCTATTTAGTTGTAAGACTTTTAAAAAATTGTTGCTTCAATTTCATTGTTTGTTATAAATCTGAGATTGTTTCAATTTTCTCAGTTTAATTTGGGTAGCTTATATGTGTTTAGGAACCAATCCAGTCTTTTAGATGTTCAGTTTAGTGGAACATGTGTCTAAGTAGGTCATATTGATTTTCTAAATGCCATTTTTAGCTGTTGAAATGTTTCCCTTTTCATCTCTAGTGTTAAGTATTTGGGTCTTTTTTCTCTTTTTTGGTGAGTTTGGCCAAGAGTTTACTGATTTTGTTCATCTTTCTATTGATTCTTTGTCCTGGTCCTTTTGATTCTATCTCATTAATTTCTATCCTCACGTCTACTGTTTCTATATGCTCTTTTAGGGTTTAATTGTTCTTGTTTTTCTAAGACCTTGAGGCACATTATTAAGTTATTGCCTGAGGTTTCTCTGATTTTTTATATGTAAGTCTTTACATAGCTAGAGCTTCCCTCTTAGAACTGCATTCGTTATATCCGCAGGTAACACTATATTACATTTGCATTCAATTGAGGGATTTGTTAACTTTCCTCCCAGTTTCAATAACCCATTCATCACTCAGACCTGATGAATTCATCACTCGGTCACTCAATTTCCCTGAGTTTGTGTTTTTTAGGACAGTTCTTTTCCGTACTGAATGAGATAGTTCATTCCAAGTGACAACATGCCTGAGTCCTGGTAAACTGTAGCAATTGTTTCCATTTGAGAACAACTAGATATCCTGACAATGAATAAAGGTTAAACTTTTTCAGGAATTTTGTGTCTTTGAAAGTCTGATTAAAATATGACTGAACATTGTCAATGTTACTGAATTGCTGAATCACACTCATTAGACCTCTGGACAAAACCAAGGACATATTCAGTATAAGTCTTCCAGACCCGAGTCTCCATTTCTTACAACATTGGTAATGAATAAAAAAAGAAATAAAAGGAGGACATGACTGCTCCTAGGTATGGTGGAGGAGAAGGTTTATTGTAGATATGAGGGAGAGTATAGCCAGAACAGAGACATCTGGGAGAATCCAGAGTGAACATACCCTGAGCAGGGCCATGTGGGAGAGGGGGAGGGGGAGAAAGGAAAGCCAGGAGACCAGGAAACCAAGAGGCCAGGAGGGTAAAGGGTAAAAGAGGACCAGCATAGTCAAAATGGCTGGATTCTATAGGGAAGGGCACCCAGCTCCTGGGCTAGAGAGTTCAGGGTAGGGGGTGGGGTATGTCTGCCTTACCTTGTAACTGAGGGACTGAGGGATGCTGGGAGAACCTGGCAGCCAGGCCCACTTTGGTATGTTAAATAGGCACCTCAGCCATTTGTCCTGGACTGAAGACCTAGCAGACAGTGGAGTTTATTAACTATGTGAAAGGACATCCCCCTGAGATTGGTTTGTATGCACTCAGTGTCTTTTGTTGGTCTTCTGATTATTGTGGTGCATATGGAGATGAATTAGTAGTAAACAGGATTACTATTGTGTTTAATGTTTTTCTTTGGTTTGGAGTTAAAAACATTCTTAACTATTGTCTACTTCCTCCCTTTTGTATGTGTGTGTGTGACAGAGACACAGACTCTGGGGACCCTCCATGATGAAACTCCAACAGTAAGTAACTCTGATGTGCATGCTACCATTGTGCTTGGCTGTAGACTTCCTCCATGACACCCCTTTTTATGAGAAAGCTTTACCCTGCTTGGTTTCACACTCTGGCTTTCATGTGTTGACAGTGGCAGGTCTGACCATATAGGCCTGTCACTGATGGAAGTAGGATATGAGTGTGAGATTTCTGGCACATGCTAAGTGTGGAAAACCACCAAGAAGTGAGCATTCATCTCTCATTGCAAATGTCACTACTGTGTGTCACTGTGGAAGGTTCCGTGACTCTCTTTTCAGGTTTTCCACTTCGATTTTGTTGTGGTTTTGAGACAAGGTGTCACGTAGTCCAGGTTGGTCCTAAACTTATTATGTAGCTAAGGATAGTCCTGAACTCCCAGTCTTCCAACTCCTCCTCCATAGTGCTGGGA
Source organism: Peromyscus aztecus (assembly GCA_902168405.1). Classification (NCBI taxonomy): domain Eukaryota; kingdom Metazoa; phylum Chordata; class Mammalia; order Rodentia; family Cricetidae; genus Peromyscus; species Peromyscus aztecus. The sequence continues at coordinate 29,126 of CABHPQ010164411.1, forward strand.
TGCCCAGATTATATTTTGTAGTTTTTCTTTTCCTTCCTTCCTTCCTTCCTTCCTTCCTTCCTTCCTTCCTTCCTTCCTTCCTTCCTTCCTTCCTTCTTTCTTTCTTTCTGTTTGGTTTTCTTTGAGTAGCTTTGGACCCTATCCTGGAACTCACCCTGTATCCCAGGCTGGCCTCAAACTCACAGAGATTTGCCTGCCTCTGCTTCCTGAGTGCTGGGATTAAAGGTATATGCCACCACCGCCTGACTTTATAGTTTGTAGTTTTTTAAATTCATTTTTTATGTACCAAGATACCACTCAGAAATACCCAGAGGCAAGAATTTGCATTCTGAACTATTATGTACTGAATTAGACAGGAAAAAAAAACATACTAAAAAGCCAGCCAGCAGTAGCAACCCTAATGACTGGACATTGAGATTTCTCAGTGGGTAAAGGCACTTACCACACAGCCCGACTACCTGAGTGTGACTCTTAGAACTCCTGGAGGAAGGAGAAGAACCGATTCCTAACAGTTGTCCTCTGGTCACCATCACTGTGCCGTGTACCATGGTGTGGATGTACACGTACGCATGTGCACGCACATACCAATAATGAATAGACAAGAATAATAAAAACAACTCTATAGGACCGTGTCTAGAGGCCCACATTCATTTAATTCATTCATTTAATTCAGTGCCTGGCATCTTGTGAGCTTGTCTCCCCGCCTTGAGATAGAGAGCACATCTAAGAACTTCTGTTGCCCACAAGTGCTTAACACATGTGCTTTGTACACAGGAATCCTGCTTTCATGGTCTAATGTGTAGTGATTAAATGGACGATTTAACCTCTGAGATTTATTGCTTTCATTGTTTATGGTTGTATTGTTTTTAAATGTAGTTTTTGTTTATTCTTAGATTATTTTGTACATGGAAACAGTGTGTTTCAATAATAGTCACTTCATCCCCCTCCAACTCCTCCTAGATCCCGCTCATGTCTCCTCCCAGGTCCATGTCTCTTCTTGTTCATAACACACCGAGTCTAATTAGTGCTTCCCATACACGCATGAGTATTTTTTTTTTTGAAATAGAGTCTTGATATGTAGCCCAGGCTGACCTCAAATTTCCTACTTTCCAGCCTCAGCCTCCCGAGTGCTGGGATTATGGATGTTCACCTCCATGACTGGTGTCTTTACTATTATTGTCTTAGAAAGTGGAATGTGGACTTATATTTTAGAAATAGAAGGATGTTCTATGTGACTCCCTGGTATGAGAAATGAGAGAAACAGCAGTAGTATTTACCACTGACTGAGTATTCATTAAGAAACAGGCTTTGTACTAATTTTCTCAATAACTCCACAGGGTAACTGAGCTCTTGGGGATGTGAGATTTGAACCCAGGACTGTGTGGTTGCAAAGTCCTGGCTCTTGCAACACCGCTTTTCCGTGTGAAGAGAGGTTTCCCTGAAAGACTTCAAATGTGGACCACTCTGAAACTCCCTTCCTCTGGACACACAATTTTGAAGCAGTAGGAATCCACTCTAAAGCCTCTGTAGGGATGGGGGCAGTTGGGGTAAAGAGTGACTTCTACACCCACAGCACTGGAGGGAGTGTTTTATTTCCTTGTTAACTACACATATTAAGCTAACACATTTCATTCCTTTTGTGGCTGAGGCTACTCTAGAAGAAGACAGATGGGGGGGGCAGCTTCATCATTTCTGCAATCCTGAGAGACCCTAAAATAGAGTGGTCTTCCTCCTAAATCATGAGACTTGCTGAGCATATGACCAAATACTCGACATTTCAAGCTTGACTCCTGTTTCCTTTCCCCCAGCAAATTTCCACATGGTCTGATGAAATGAGGGACTCTGGAGAAACCATCAGAACCGCTATCTACATCGGAGTAGGAGTCTCTGCGGGGCTGGCCCTGGCACTCATCTTTGGTGTTTTAATTCTTAAATGTAAGTTGCTGGACGTTGCTTCTTTTTCTTTCTGTTAAAGAACAGTTACGCCGGGCGGTGGTGGTGCACGCCTTTAATCCCAGCACTCGGGAGGCAGAGGCAGGCGGATCTCTGTGAGTTCGAGGCCAGCCTGGGCTACCAAGTGAGCTCCAGGAAAGGCGCAAAACTACACAGACAAACCCTGTCTCGAAAAACAAAACAAAACAAAACAACAACAACAAAAAAAAGAAGTTACTATAGCAACAAGGGCAAACCTAGATAGCAATACAACCTTTTAAGTAAACCCGAAGGTGGTTAGGCAGGACACTCTTTGTCTCTCCAAACGTTGCCATTCTGATAACTGGTAGTCATTCAAGGTTTCTATGTGTCAGGTGGACACTATGCTAAATGTTTTACAGACAACTTAGTCGTCATCTGTTATAAACTAGGTAGTACCATTTCTTCCCAGTCTAGGGCAGAGGAAAGTAAAACTTTGCCAAGAGCAGCTGAGTTCTCCAAGTTTCACTGTGAGCAAGATACAAGGCTAGACCTTCAAGTGCAGCAGACAACCAGAATTGGCTATCTTTGGGCACAAAAACTAAGCTTGGGGCTGATGGGATGGCTTAGTGGGTTAAGGTGCCTGTCATAAGCCTGATGCCGTGAGTTCTATCCCAGGGACCCACATGGTGGGAGAAGATAACAGATTTCTTCCCTCAGACTGTCCTCTGGCCTCCACATGTGAGCTGAAGCATTTGGGTACCTCCCCTCTTTTCTCCTCCCCTCATCTCTGCTGTCTTCCCCTCTCTGTCTCTCTCTAATCAACTGCAAGAGCTACTCTATTGAAATTATAAATATGCCCATGCTTATTAGGAAACCCAACAACACAACCTCTCTCTGTGTGGGTTTCTATATTGCTTTCTCAGGCACCTCTCTTAACACTGAACCATGCCTGGAATTCCAGAACTGGGTTTTCTCCTCACAGTGATCAGTACACTAGCTATTTGTCTTTATTTAAATAGACAACTTGTGGTCTGGGCATGTGGTACAGGTGTTAAAGTACTTTTGTAGTATACAGGAAACTATGAGCCCCATAAAAGTAGGTGTGGTGGCATGCTGTAAATTTTGTAATCCCAGAACTCTCTGGAGGTAGAAGCAGGAGGATCAGAAGTTCAAGGTCATCCTCAGCTACACAGTGTCTTCCAGGCCAGGGTGGGCTGTCTCAGGGAAAAAGAAGTTTTTCGGTTTGGTTATTGTACTTGGAGACCATTGCCACATTAAAGATCCAAACGTTCTCATCAGCCCAAAGCCTTCCACCCTTTCATAGTTGTGATGTATTCTCTTTTCTCTGAGAGCAGAGAAGAAGGCATTGCTCCAGAGTGTAATGCACTATAACAGCTTTTCTCCTTAACACACAACAGGGACTATCTATGTAGGGTCATCAGCCATCTAGGATTTTCACAAGAATGGAGTTCCTAAAATATGGAACTTCCATTGGTAAAGCTGGGACCATCTGAGAAAAACTAGGATGACTGTGAACTGAAGTTGCCAAGAGCTTTAAGGAGGTTAGGTCCCATAACTATGATATACAATATAAAATGTACTAGGTACAATTGATACCTGGCTGGGCCACCAGCATGCTGACATGTTAAGTAATATGTCCAAATTCATACAGTTAACTGATGGATATAGTGATTGAAATTAACTTTCCTTCTCCTGGTTGTTTTCTCTCACTTTTTGGCAAATGGGTTTTGCCAAGAAAGAAACAACCCCATATACACTCATACGAGCTTGTCCAGAGACTGAAGTAAGCTTTGGGGACTGATCACCTGAACATGAAATCTAGAAGCCATTAAATGATGACAGGAGAAATGATAACATGTACTACTTTTTGAGTTCTTCCAATACCTAGAAATTAGGCACTTTTATAATTTGTGTAAAAGATAAGGAGGTAGGTGGATATTCCTCTCTTGGGATCCCACCCCATGTTGGGAGTTATTTCTCTGTTTTGCTTAATAAATCTATGCTCATTCTTGTCTTTAAAAGAGGCATAGGTGCAATCCAATCTACATATAACTGCTAACTTTGAATGCACACAGGTACCACATCTGTGGATTCAACCATATAGTGAACAATAAAATTGAAAATTATTTATACTTAACATATATAGACTTCTTAATCCCCCAAAGAAGGCAGCAGCTATATTACTGTAGCATTTATATCATGCAGGATGTTATGAGACATCTAGAGATCATTTAAAGTGTGTGGAGGGTGTGACAGATATTAATGGTGTTTTATAAAAGGAACTTGAGCACACTTAGATTTTGGTGTTTGTAGGAGTTCCTCGACCAACCACAGTGGATTTAGAAGGACAAGGGTTAACATAGAGAATTGTTTTAAGGAATGAATTAAAATGTTCTGTTCAGTGTATAATTTTTTCCCTGTGTTTTGTGGGTAGCAATCTGACAGATGAAGTGGCTTGTTCTTAAGTCATGACATTATAGCCACAAGCTGTCTGGGAAGTGCCCATCAGGCCTCTGCCTTTCAAGTGGACTGTCTACTGATTTAGATGGCCACCCATGCTTCACTACTGCTTAACCTCCTTCAATCCTCTCCCAGCCAAGGAAATATGAAAGGTCTGTTTGCTGTGCCAAGTCTTCATACCTTCATTTATGTTTTTTCTTCTGAACTGCCAATCTCACGTCTGTCCTTAAAGTACCACAGATACAATTTTAGTCAGTTTCAAATTGCTTCCATTGTACTAATGGTCATGGATAGCTTTGTCTTTATTGTGGCTAGTCTTTCTGCAATAATGTCCCAAGTAGACTCCATACTTTTTTCTAAAATGTCTTCTTTTAGCTTTGGAAACACCATTCATTGTATTTGATTGATCAGTCCTCCCATTATTTAGACATTTCCTCTTCTGCCTGGTGTTTAGCAGCTGAAGTTCCTCAGGATTTGGCCTTTTTCTCTTTGCAAACCTTCTACTTTATAACATATATTTTGTGGACTTAAATTTTCTCTTTAATCTTTTCAACTCTTACAATGTCTTGTCTCTCTGTCTAGTTGATAGCTCCACTTTGAAGTTCATATGTTTATATGTGAGAAACAAGGCTCCTGCTTCCATATCCACCCACAGGACCCAACTGTCAGGTCCTGGACATCTCCATCATTTCACTGTCTGTCTATGTGGTTGCCTCTGCCAGAAATGTAGAAGTCATCCCAGAATCCTCTCTTTTCAACATCTTAATATCTAATTAACTCCAGTTGCAATCTCTGCACAAAATGTATCTAAGATTGCTTCATTATTCTGGATCTTGCTTGGTGATTTGTTTTTTATTTCTCCTTCTAATCAGTTCTCTACACAGTATCCAGGTCAGATCATACTGTCATTCAATGACATCCTACAGGTCTTCCTATCTCATACCATCCAAATTCTTTTTGTTGTTGTTTAGTTGGTTTGTTTTGTTGACACAGATCTCATGTCTTGCTGACTTGCCTTGACCTCTTGATCCTCCTACCTCCACATCCCAAGGACTGGGATCACAGGATAATAACTGCAAAGGTTTTTGGGACCCAGCCTCAGTCTATCTCTCAGATTTGACTGGGGGGCACTCTCTTGTTCTAGTCTTGGTTTTGGTTTTGACACCAACTCAGATCTTTGCCGAGGAGTCTCTGTTCCTGTAATATTTCCCCTAGTTCTTGACACAGGTGACTCATTCTTTTCTTTAGAATAGACCTCAAAAGTCATGTCCTAACGTCATCCCCTAACCATTTCTAGTTTGGGTTTAATATGGTGCTGGTTTCGTTTTATAATTCAGTGCAATTTGAAATTATTTTTTCTGTCCTTCCTTTCCTCCTTCCCTTCCTCCACCCTTCCTTCCCTCCTTCCTTTTTTCCTCACTAGGATGCATGTTTCATGGAGTCAGAGCTCACAACTCCCTGTGTGTGCCCTTGGTGCCTACCAAACTGTAACACACACAGAATAATCCTCATAATATTTGCTAAATAAGAGCTCCACATTATTACTTTTAACATAGTCCTAAGACATCACTGGTAGGTTGATTTCATTTGTTCTAAGGCAAGACCAAATTTCACCAAGCCACTCTCATCTCCAATCAGTCCATTTTATTTCTTGTTTCAAATTATCTTAGAAAAGCATTAATTGGTTTTTCTTCCACCTTTATCCAGGGTATTCTTATAAGAAAAAGAAGTTACAGACTTCAAGGTAAGAACAATGGAAGAAGGAAAAGGGTATTGGGGACCTCTACTATCATATGGTTTTATTCTTCCTCTGAGAAGTTCTTACTTGGAGCTTTGAAATCTTAGGTTAGTCTTCTTTTGTTTAGGAAATGAAAATCCAACAGTTGCCCTCCTGTACATTGAGCTTCCTCAGGTCTAAAGCTGAGGTGTATAGTTTGCCTTCTTATTACTAACGAATACTTATTTATCTCTAATATTCAGGGAACTGAACCTTTAACTGACTGAGTGTTTACTATTTTCATGATATTACCAAAATGAGAAAAAAAATGAGAAAGAGAGAGAAAACAAAAACAAAACAAAGCAAAAAACTCCCAAGCCGCTATGGTCAGAGTGTTTATAGCCCTCCTTAGGCATTTCCTACTGTGGCAATGTGTTATGATAACCTGGGCACACATCGTGCTGATACAGGTCATACCTAAAACAAATGAATCAGGATCTTGGGGGACAGAGCTTGAGGTAATTGTTCTCAAAGCTCTTCAGGTGATCCTCATCATTACTCCATTTCTGACTGTACACACACATACACACACACACACACACACACACACACACACACACACACACATACACACCCCTCTCTCCCAGATTTTTTTATTGCAGTAAAAGTCAATACATAAAAAATTGCAATGTATTTCAAGGGAAAATATGATTATGTGCTGAATATAAGAGTCATCTCTTATTTCAGAATCAATAAAATCCAGAATATTCCAAAGACAAAGTAATATAAAGTAAAAAATCATGTAACTCCAAATACAGTATTTAATTATCAGTACCATTATTCTTCATCAGAAGTGAAACTGGAAACATGGTATTCATAGGTAATGCTGACAGGCATCAACTCACTATCTGTGAAATGATGTGCTCAGTATTTAGCTCTACATGTAACTATAAACCTAAAGTGAACTGGGAACTAGAATGCTGTGTTTAACTACTGTAACTCCAGCACAGAGTCTGATCAATACCAATGATCAGCTCTAATGAATGAACGATCCAGTGCTCCTCACAGCAGTCCTACTACAGGGCTCTCACTATTCCCATTTCTAGAGTTGAGAAAACTGAGGCACAAGGTTTACTAAGGTATGACATCTGCGGATGTACATATTTTGTTCACTGATGTAGTCTACAGGTGCACAGGACAATGTGTAACTGTCTTGAATTAAAAATTATATATATATATATATATATGAATGACATGAAAATAGATGAAAGATTATTTGGGAAGAGGAGGAGGGGCTCAAGAGATGAAGATGAGGTGTGTGAATACAGGCAGAGTATAGAATATATACTTATGAAAAGATTGTCATGAAACCCATATTTTATAAGATAGTACTAAAAAACATTTAAAACCCCAACCAAATGAGCAACCAACCACAAACAAACAACAAACAAAAAAACTAAACAAGTTCACCCTAGTCATGATGTTGGGAAGAAACACAGAATTCCAACTCAAGTCTGACTGTGTCTGTAACACATTCACACTTTTCTCTTCCTTTTCAAACCTTTGGAGCTCTTGGAGGGTTGAAACAACAGTGCACGGGACGTTAAAACACTTCTCCTTCAACTCCTATTTGACACTTGGAACACCTGTGCTGTCCAGTTCTCAGTAAGCACAGGGCTTCCTCTCAACCACTTGTAAGTAGGTTGCAGGCATCTTGACAAATCTGAGATTTCAGCCTACAACTCCTAGGAATAGGGAATATGGCTTACATACCTAGGAAAAATTAAGAGTAATTACATGTCCTTACTTGTTCCCCAAATTACCACCTGAGTTTCTTTCAGTGAGCATCCAGGGAAGGGTCATGAGAGTCAGCTGGCTACTGTCATCAGTGAAGACTGCTCTTTTAACACTATTCTCTGTTGTCTGGGGGAATTCTCCTATCAACTCCAGCATTGTATTTTCACAGCCTCATCACACTGGCCAACCTTCCTCCTGTGGGGTTAGCGAATGCAGGAGCAGGCAGAAGTCGATCAGAGGAAAACGTCTATACCATCGAGGAGAACATTTATGAAATGGAGAATTCCAATGAGTACTACTGCTACGTCAGCGGTGGGCAGTCGTCCTGACCACCTCGGGGCTGTCACTTCTTAAAGCTCTCCTTCATTTTTGACTTTGGTATCTTCCTTTTTGAAAACTATCAGATATGTCACCTGAAAAGTTTTGGAGGTTCTGTCCACGGCCACCGAGAAAAGTGTTCCTGTTTTCTAGGGATAATTAGCTCACAAAGGTATTCAACTGTAATCTATGCTATGTTGAAATGCACCAAAACCTCTGAGTTCCAGGGAAAGAATCTCCAAACCCAGAGACCTGGATGTTGAAGCTCACATGTGCCTTGATACATTAGGTATGCTTAGTCTAATATCTCTGGAGCACTATGACATTCAGGATTGTGGTGTGTCCACAAAGCTCCTAAACAGATAGGGGGAATATTAGGCTAAGATAAATAGGTGCAGGTCTTTGTTGATACAGGAAATCTAAAGTGGCCACTGGTTTTTCTAGAGATTTCTGACCTTGAAAGATTAAGAAAGAGTCAGGTGGCACATGCCTATAATTATATAACTTGGGAGGTTGATGAAGGAAGATCGTGAGTTCAAGGCCATCCTGGGCTGTGCTGGTGAGACTTAGTCTTAAAAACAAAAGAGGGGAAAAAAAAACCCCAAGCAAACACACCAGGAAGGTCAGAGGGTGAAGCGCTTGTTGTGGAAGCATGAGGAACCTGAGTTTGATTCCCCAGAACTCTATGGACATGCTAGTGTCTGTAAACTCAGAGATGAGTGGGTGAGGACAAAGCAGATCCCTGGGGCTTGGTTGCCTAGTTGATGAGTTCCAAGTCACTGAGAGCCCCTGTCTCAAAATAAAGTGGACCGTGTTCCTGAGGAAAGACAATGGATGTTGTCCTCTGGTCTCCACACACATATGTGAACATACCTGCACACATACATATGTGGTCACACATGAAAGAAATAAAGGAAGGAAGGATCAGAAGAGGTCTAAACAGTAGTGAAGGTTCTCTCTGGGCCTGCTGCCTCTGTGTAATGTGTATCTCTACATGACTGTCCTCTGCCTCAGTTAAGACTGCTTCAGAGTGGGGGGGGGCATGGTGGTGCAGACCTGTAATTAACTGCAGCACTCAGAAGACTGAAGCAGGAGCATGGAGAGTTTATGAGCATTCTGTGCTGCACAGTCAGACCCTCTCACTTGCCTGTGACTATAAAAGGAAACTCTCTTTGCCAAAGTCCCACCTTGCCTGTTGTGCTCAAAGGGAACTGCTTTTGACAACTTCTCCATTCACAGAGGAAGCTGGAGCTGTGTTTTCCACAGAAGAAGAACCAGTGACTGGGACACACATTTTGTTTCCTGATTGAGAGAAGACAGTGGCCTAGCAGCAGTCTGTATAGTCAGCCTTAGATCCTTTGGTACAAGGACAGTGGTCACCAAACCAAATGTCCAAGCTGGTGGACATCAATTTTGTCTCGCTTATGACTGTCTGCTCAGTGCCTTGGTCTGTGTTGGTTCCTGTATGTAACAGAACCTAATTAAACAGCCCAGAGTGAAAAAATTAAATGAGCAGAAAGATAGCTTTGTCACAAGACTTCTGCACTGGGGAGCTCCTGTGTAGATCAGAAGACATTTGTCAGTGAGGACACAGGCATCTGTCTGTGCAAGGTTTTTTTGTATGAATTGTGGTGTTTAGGCTGCATCTAGCTAGTTATGAGAGGTACTGGCTTTCTTAGGTGGGTTTGCAAGGGAGAGCAGCTGGCAAAAACCAATTAGAGGTAACGGCTCTCATGTAGGTGAGGAAACTAGTCACAAATGTTTGAAAGTTATAAGACTGTACTGGGAAGGACTTCGAGCATATTTAAACCGGATCAATGGTTTCCTCCACTAGCATTCTTATTGGACAAAGTCTTTAAGCAAAAGCATGTATACAAAGATGATCACTGTGTTGGTATTTGCTGAGGACTTTTTACATCAATGGGGGATGGTTGATGTCATGGTGTGACAGTTTCTATCGATTGCTAACTAGACAGGATCTCAAATCACCTTGAAGATGAATCTCCAAGTCTGTGAGGCATTTTCTAGATTATGTTAGTTGAGGTGGGAAGACCCACTCTAACGTGGGCGGGGCTGTTCCATGGGCTGGTGTCCTGAACTGCATGAAAAGAGAAAGCAGGTAGCACTGGCATCCATCTCTTTCTGCTTCCTGACTGCCATTGCAATGTGACTGGCACATTCTTGTGCCAAATCCCATGTCTCCCCACCACCATGGACCATGTCCTCTTGACTTCTAAGTCAGAATAAACTCTTCCCTTTCAAAGAGGCTTTCGTCAGGGATTTTGTCATAGCAACTGGAAAACTAACTAATGCACATGGTATGGAGTCTAACCATACACGTGATTAAATAGAATCTGGTAGCTTTGCAGAGAGCTTGTACTTTTTTGGCTTTCGGTTTTTAAGGTAAGGGCTCATATATCCCAGGCTGACCTTGAACTCACCACGATGGCCCTGAACTCCTAATCTTCCTGCCTTTTCTTCCTGAGTTCTGTGTCTACCTTGCCCAGCAACAAACACTTTCAAGCAGTTGCAATGTGCAGGCACTTGGTACTGGAACAAGAGAATGAATCACATTTCTGGCCTGTGAAATGTCTGGTTATCTGACAGGAGGAAGGATCATATCCATTCATTCCAGAGATCTTTATTAGTAACTACTTCTTGCTGGATACTGTTTAGTCTCTAGGAACAGCAGAAAACACAGCCAAAATCTCTACCACAGAGTTTGTTTGTACTGTTGTCAGAAGATAGTGTTACATTTTTAAGTCAAGAAAGAATGATTCAGAACTGTATATTTCTCTGCTTAGCAGATGGAAAAAAATACCCAAATCAATAATTATACCACAGGGTATTTCAGTTTTTCCTTTTACATACTTATTAAAAATTGGAATATTTTTTGTTTTCCTTTGTTTATAAAAGTTAAATTAAGCATTATAGTAATGTTCTCCTGTTTCCTGTCCTCATCAAAGAAAATAGGTCAAGGCCAGGGGCAGCAGAAGGTTGCAACAAGCTGGAATTAGAACCCTTGGTTTTAGACCTATAGTCACTTAAAATCAAGTATTTGGGATGGAGTTGGTGGGTGGTACAGAAGAAAATGAGGGAGCCAAAGGAGATAGAAAGGGGGCTCAGGAAATGGCAAAGAGGAGCTTAAAGCCTTTGAAAGGAAGAGGGTGGAGAGATGGCCCAGTGGTTAAGAGTGGTTGCTGTGCAGTCATGAGGACTGGAGATTGGAACTCAGCACCTGTGAATAAGACAGGAGTCTACTGCATGCCTGGAACCCTAGTGGGGAGGGTCAGAGACAAGAGGATGGCTGGGGCTTCCTGGCTTCCAGCCTAGCAGAGAAATAGTAGAATGGCTGATTATACTGTGTGATAGTTTATATTGATTGCTAACTTGACGAGGTCTAAGATCATCTTGGAGACAAATCTCTGGCCATGTCTGTGAGGTATTTTCTAGTTTGGGTTAATTCAGGTGGAAGACCTACCCTACATGGCTGAGACCATTCCATGTGCTGGTGTTCAGGGAGAGATGCTGCTTCATGGAAATAGTAATAGAGGAGGACACGTGATTCCCCCTGCTAGTCTCAGTATATGTGCCTGTAGGCACATGCACTGTATACACATGTGTGTGTATGCACACCCACACTCACACACAACCACAACCACACCATAAATAAAGCTTTAAAAATGTAACACAAAATCCACTTCAGAGTAATATGAAAAAATAAAATAAATAAATATATAGAAATAAACGAGAGAGAGAGAGAGAGAGAGAGAGAGAGAGAGAGAGAGCAGCCAAATTAAAAATGAATAAAAAGTAACACACACACAAGGAAAAAAAGCTGATGAAATGATTCAGTGCAAGTCTAATTACTTGAGTTGGATCCCCAGGCCTCTGTCTACTTGACTTTGATTCCTGAAATCCATGGTGAAAGAGGAGAATGGACTCCTGAAAGCTGTCCTCTGACCTCTGCATTTATACTGTAGCATTCATGAGCCTATGTTCACACATACTCATCATATACACACAATCATAATAAGTTAAATAAAATTTTTTTAAAAGTTCAAAGCTTATAGCAAGTTCAAGCCTGTCTAGGATGCATGAGGTTTTATCTCAAAACAAAAACAAAAATAAAACAAAAACAAGAAATCAAAGGTTGGCAAGATGTCTCAGCAGTTAAACACATTTGTTCTATAAGTATGAAGGCTGGAGTTCAGAACCCAGCATCCATGTAACAAGCTGAGTGTCTTGTACATGTCTATAACCCCATCTCTAAGGTGGCTATGCGTGTGTGTGTGTGTGTGTGTGTGTGTGTGTGTGTGTGTGTGTGTGTAGGGAGGGGAATCACCTGACCTTGTTGTCTTTCAGCATAGCAGAGCAAATTTGAGACCCAAATTCTTGGAAAGACCCTGCCTCAAAAGAACAAGTGGAGAGGGATAGAGATGGTCACTCAAAGATGTCTTCTAGCCTTCACTCATGTGCATAGACACAATCACCACACATGAGCTGGTGCACACACACACACACACACACACACACACACACACACCAATAAACAAACAAATGATTTTAAAAATCAAGGAGGTTGTAGCCCAGTTGGTACTTGCTGACTATGCACAAACCCTGAGCTGAGTGCCAGCACTGTATTATGGAGGATGGTGGAGCACTTCTGGATCCCAGCATAAAGGTGGAGGCCAGAAGATGAGACACTCAAGGTCATCCTTTGTATATTCCAGGTTATCCTTTGTATGAAGAAAGAACAGAACCAGCCTGGGCTATATGAGACTGTCTCAGAGAAAGAGAGAGAGAGAGAGAGAGAGAGAGAGAGAGAGAGATTGAATGTGTAGCTTGCCCTTACAAGTGCATAGGCATTTCCTATTAAACCACACAGGTTCTGAGAAGGGAGGTTTCCCTGCCCATGATTTACAGATTTGCAATTTCCAAGACAGAAGTTGTAAGCTGTTGGACAGTTCTCCTGGTAACAGCAAGTCAACTGATATGAATCATCCCCCACCCCGCCTTTAAAATAAATATAGCATATGCTTGTGGAAAGAGCTTGTTGAGATTTATGAAAACACTATACAACTTATAATACTTTCATTTCTAAGCTTCTGACTTGAGTTCGAGAAATGTAGTCATTGTATAATTCCACTTCCAGCAACATCCAACATCACTGTCAAACAAAAATAAGATTTGGAACTCAAATGGTCCTTGTGCCTATTCCCAAAGGTGATCTGTTGACTTACAGAAATAGAGCAGAACCCAGCTATATCCCCAGATTTTTAGGCAAATGGTCTGGATCCTTCTGGGGAGCCCTAGAGTGGGTGTTCTGAGATCCACCATGTTTCTGGGTTTCAGTTGAGAAGTAGGGGAGAGCAGGGGGAAGGTGATCATTTTATCTAGGGGTCCTCAAGGCTGAGGAAGGCTTAGGTTTCAGTTGCTTTTCAGTGGGAGACCTGTGCAAAGAGGAAGTGTGAGTCAGAAGTGTTTCTCTGTGTCCTGTGTTAGCCGGTTCCTCTGTGTCCTGTGTTAGCTGTGTCTACTGCTGTTTTAAATAAATGTCACTTAGGCTAGCGAAATGGCTCAGCGGGTAAAAGCACTGTCGACTAAGCCAGATGGCTTGAGTTTGATCCCAGGGGTCCCTACAGAGGAAGGAGAGGATGGAGTGTCCCAAGCTGTGCTGATCTCCACATGTGCCCGCTGGCACACACACAGAATATATAAATAAATAAATGTAATTAAAAAAAGATTGTTTCAAGTCACTTATTTCCTCTGTAGTCAGTCTCTTGAAATTTGTATCCTAATCTCTTCTGCTTATATGATTTTTCTTCTTCCAGAAAAAACAATGAGTTTTTTTAAAAAGGGGTATTTAACTATTCATGTGCAGTAATGAGGTAGCGGGTTAAAGTTGCTCGTTATTTTAACATGATAATGGTAGGTGTGTCACCTTTGAATTATTTTATTAGGGCTTTATATTATAAATGGATAAGGTGTCGTTTGTAATTTCTACCTGTTGTTGTTTGAACTTCGATGTTCTGTTTTCTTCTTCTTTTTTGGTTTACTTGATTTCTTGACACAAGTTCTTACTGTGTAGACTAGGCTGGCCTGCAATTTGCTATGTGGTCCAGTTGGACCTCAAATCTGATGTAATCCTGCTTCCTTTGCCTCCTGAGTGCTGGGATGAGAGGCAGGCACCACCACACTAGGCCTCATTCATTTTAAATCTAGATCGTGTCAACCCCTCCCAGTCTCTGCCTCCCCCACTAGAGTCCCCCTGTTCTCCCAAGGAGTGACCCTTCGTATTGCTTTGTGCTTCTAGACCAGTACTGCCCGGTAGAAGCTCAACGGTAGGGGCTGCATAAGAGATTTTTGAATGTTCTACCACCGTGTTCTACACGCAGGTGTTTATTTGGTTCAGCTGTGGCACAACCAAATACCTATGCAGCTCTGTGAGTACAGCTCAGCTGTACCTGCCTATTATGTGGCTAGGCTGACCTTGAACTCAGAATGTAGTGGAAGATGACCTTGAACTCTTGCTCTTCCTACCTCCACCTCCATTGTTGTGGTCCCAGCTGTGTACCACCCTAACGGGCTATAACAGTTTCCCCATACCAAAACTGGCTAGATCCTAGCCGAATTCTCCTGACCTGGAGTTAACTGAGCTGTGGTGGAAGGAAGGCTCAGTGCTGAGGGTGAGGGGCCTCAAGACCTGTCTGCTCCAGGCCTCAGTGAAGTTCTCTGCAGTTTTCACTGTTCCTTCCAACAATGAAGTCAACCATCCTCCTCAGGCTAAAAGTTCCTGATAAACACGCAGCAGCCTCACCATCCTGGAAGTTCAGGTAAGGACTCTGAAATCTGACATTTCACACCCTTCTAGCTACTTCTCTCCAGTCAAGGTGTCACAAGGGCAGGGCAGCCTGCTTGAAGCTAATTGCTTTACAGTAGCCTGAGAAGATAGAGATCTTCTTGAATTTTTTTTCCTTGTTCAACTTTTAATCCTGAAACAATTGGATCTGCAGAAAAATCCCAAGTGTCCCTGTAATCATCCAACTTCTTCTAATGTCAGCATGGTACACATCATGAAACCATGATCAAAATGAAGAAATTGACATGATACTTTTAACTGAGCCATGTTCTTTACTGGCTGTCCTGGGATTGGTTCCTCAAGTGTGAATGTTTTAACTGGGTGTGACTGCACATGAGTATAGTTCCAGTACACGAGTGAAATTCCAGCACTAGGCAGAAGGGTTGGTAGTTTGATGTCAGCCTGGTTTACATAGCGAGACCCTGTTTCCAAATAAACACCAGGAGTTGGAACATAGCTCCATGTTATACATAAATAGATAAAAGTAAGTAACTAAAGAAATAACATGCAAATGTTATGCTAATCTATACTGAAATATTAAAATAAGAAAACTACAGTAAAAAGACAAACATGGCGATGCATACTTGAAATCTAGTACTTCAGAGCAGGAAGATCAGGAGTCTAAGATCAGCCTCAGCCACAGAGACTGAGGTTCCTGAGCTATAAGAGACCTCATCTCAAAATCAATAAACCAAAACCGGCCAAGCAAACTTCCAAAAAAGGTGGAGTTTAACTTTAACATTGGATTCCTTCATTCTTGATCTTTCCCTTTTAGCACCCCCTCACCCCCACCCCGGCAAGGGAGATCTATGTAATTGATTTGTACTTCTAGACCATGTCCAACACTAACACAATGAGGACTACATGTAAGCAGTTTTAAGTTTCTACTATCCATTCTTAAAGCAAACAGCTGATAGTGCCTGAGAGATGGCTCAGCAGTTAGATATACTTGCTTCACAGTGAAGGCCAGACTGTGCACCAGTATTCACATAAGAAGACCAAACTCTAGGAATATCCAAATCCCAGTGTTAAAGTGGGCAGGGGAAGACAGAAATTCCTGTGGTTTTTTGGCTTCCAGTGTGATCAAAAACTCAGGAAGCCTTGGTTCTGACTCAAAGGAATAGGCAGAGTGATAGAGGAGGACACTAGACACCCTCATCTGTCCTGCCTCTGCAGGTACCCACACCACATGCACACACATGTGCATCCACTCTCACTTTAATCCACACATGAATAAATAAATGTCTAAAAATAGAAATAGGTGACATTACTTTTAAGAACAGACTTTCTTTAATTCAGAGTGCATTGTGAGTCGTCATGTCAACACAGAGTAGATAGAAAATTCACTAAGAATAATCCACACTCTTTCATTGTAAGCATTGGGAATTCAATGTGCATTTCACATTTATAACATATCTCAACCCTGACTGGCTACTTCACTGTACTCAGCAGATACACGGGGCTAGAATCTATTAGATCCTGTGACCCACAGCACACCTCCCATGAGTCTTTGTTTATCTGTTTACAAAAGATTACATATGGTAACTTCCCATTTTCTTCTTGGATAACATACTTTATTTAGATGGATGTGAAGTGTGAGGTGAAATAAATGTAAGTGGTCTATTAAACCAATTCCCTATACATAGATATTTGTTTTTCTTCCATTTTCAAATATGGTTGAAAGATACATGTTTTATACCAAGCCTATGTGCATTTAAATGTTATTGAGGTTTATAATTCTAGAGGTGAACTTGGCTTGTCAGAGAGTGTGATACTTTAAAAAACACTATAACTATGAAACAGTAACATATTTTAAACAAATATAGCAGTAAGTGTATACCTAGATGTATATATTTTTACAAGGCAATCATGTTAGAAAACAAACAAACGAAATTTCTGAGACAGTGTCTCTTGTTCCCTATGCTGTCCCTGAAGTGTGTTGTAGCTACTGATGACCTTGAACTTCTGATCCTTTTGCTTCTACTTCCCAAGTGTGGGGGATTACAGGTGTGGACCACCATGCTGTGGAACCCAGGACTGGGTCCATGTTGGACACTCTACTGTGCTACACTCCAGTCCCTAGAAATCTAAATTTTCATCTCAGCATGGTCCTTTCAATTTGGTTTTGCTTTTCAAGTTTGTTTGAAGAATCCAGTTAAAGTGGGTGTGAGGTATAAACCTGCCAACAAG